>NAGG01000296.1:0-51465 GCA_003031705.1 Calonectria naviculata
GGAGGCAGAGTATCCACTATCATCATCCTCCTTCTCCAGCACATCACGCACACCTTGGAACACGACACCGCGCACACACGCCCGCCCACCGTTCGGAACCGACTGGATGCCAGCAGCCCACGCCAGCTACTCGGCAGTGACCGAGCCTCAGGCGCTGCGGCTCTCCCAAAGTGTGCAAGGGCCCTGGCCACCCGCCGCGGGTCTAATACGTAACATATTGCTCTGGGTGCCTGAAGATCCCTGGACCTTCGCGAACCATGAGCGCCATTCGATCGGCGGCCTGCCACCACGAGCCACACATCTCATCTCGCTCGGGTGTGCGCCTGCTCAGCCCTGTCGCGGCAAGCCCTCGAGCACGCCTTTTTCTCCTCGGGCCCTGGCCTACCCGTCGAGTTGACTTTTTTTTCTCGTTGCCCCCTTGTGGCGATGGTGCAATCACCGCCCGCCTCTGCGCAACGTGCGCTACGGTGCCTGGGAGCTCAATTTCCAAACCACGTTTAGTGTTGCGAATGGCTCGGCCTCGATTAATAGTCTTTTAGCTACATGAAAGACCAAATTTTCGTCAGAACACCGCTGGCCTGTCGCCATGTTCCGAGGCTTTCCGAAGCGTGCATTTCGCAGCAGACCCCAAAGCCCAGCCAGCGCAGGTGGCTTTCAGCTACTGAGACACGGGTAGGCGGGCCGTTGCGACTATTGGTAGACACACAAGGTGCTATTGCTTGAAAAAAAGGTACGTACCGCGAAGGATCATATAGCTCACTCATCGTGTACGTAAATAGGATCTTGTCTAAGAAGCCTGCTAAAGGGTGTGCTCTATGCGCGGACCCGACGCCATCTAGTTGAGCCGCACCAAGGCCGGCGCGCGGACCACTCTTACGCTATAATTATCCCATAAGATCCATCTGCAAAAGTTATCAATCAGGGAAGGGCAAGGCTCGTGGTCTTTTTTGTGGCAGGTGGGTTTTTTTCCTGTGTGCTCTCTCGCTTTGTCTCGGTAGTCTATTCCGCGCTCTGCATCACGTTTCGGGAGCCAGCGGTGAGACACGACCCGGGAAGTTGTCTAGTGTTGCTCGATTGAGACATGACTTGATGCTGAGCGAACGTGTGAAAAGGGGGCAATTGAATGGGGGCGACGACGTCTCAGTACGTAAGATGGCCGCGTCGACAGCAAAACAAAAGTAAGAGCCAAGAAAGAACACGTTTTGATATCATGCGGTTTGTATGCTTGGGATAGAAGCTTTTTGGGTGGTCCACAACAAGCTCAGAGCTAGAGAGCTAGCACGCACATATTCGTGCATACTCTCCCGATGGGAGATCGACAGTGAGTCGCTGCAGCTCGAGGGGAGCTCTTTTCCAGTAACGGCAAGGGGAGCTTAGCTGGCCGCCGGAGAGGCATTCCGTTCGCACGTCGACGTGGTCTGAGCCCGTCGTCAGCTCTCGTCGACCTCGCGCGGCGGTGAAACATGTGATCGGGATGACCAGCCGAAACCTTCCTCACCTTGCCGGGAGCGGTCCCGCCCCTTGGACTCCCGTCGGCTTCGGTCGGATGTCCAGCGCAAGAGCTGCTCAGTGTCCCGCCTGCCCCTACCGTTTTCACGATGGCTTCCTAAAACGAAGAGGAATGGCGGGGGGAGGGGGGAGAGAGCGAGCGGAACGGGGCCCGTGACCGAGAGAACCAACAGAGAGAGCCCAGCCCAGCCCAGTGTGGCCGGTGTCGCCTACGCATCAATCAAGCTGCTCAGTGACCTTTCCCGGAGGTGGATCCTGATCCTGATCCTGATCCCTGGAACAGCAGCAGCAGCAGCGCCCTCGCCGTGCCGTGTGGTGGCTCAAACGTCGCCGTTCCGCGCACGCCCACCCCACGTCCAAAACGGTGACTGTCATGTGCGCGCCCTGCTCTGGGACTTCCCATCTGCTCATGTCATTGTGCGACCATGGCGGCGACGTCCGTGCGTGCGGACATGGATGGTCCGTTGCTTGGCGCCATGGAGACAGGCCATGGCGAAAGACCTGTCATATGGTACGTTTGCCATGTCGTGAATTATTGCTGAAACTGGATTAACCGCTTTTTTCTTCTTCACCTTCCATCTGGCAGCGTGTTGGATTCGACGGCATCCCCCGCCTGGTTCGATCTGCCCGCTATTGAGTTTGTCTCTGCGGTTATCTTGTCGGAGATGGCTTCCTCTGCGACACGGCCCAGGTCGGTAGTTGGCTGCGACGGACGTTCATGTGAAGGATCGAAGCCCACTCCCGCTGCGACGCTGCGTTCGGTGGCCGCCCCCTTGGCCCTTGTCCAGCGCCGCAGATGGACCGCCGCAACGCTTGTTTTAATTTTTTCCCTTCCTCTTGCCGCCTCTTTTGCCTTGGACAGGACCTCTATTGAGCGGATCCTGCCAGGCAGGGGTGTGCGTTCGATGAACTCGGCCCAGGGTTTGGCTATCCAGGCACGCACCGCTCCTTGGAGCTCACCCAATTTCGCCAGCTTTGGGCAGTCGCATGACCAAGGCGCAATTGCGCCCAATCTATGAATCATGTATTGTTGTGCCAATCTGCACCTTTTTCTGCTGGCGACGCCGGAGACGTGCAGATACGATGTTCGTGACTGTTGATAATCGGCGACTCTAACCCGTCTGACCGCTGAGGTAAGATGAAATCTATTTTGATACACGTATAAACTTTTTTGAACTTCTTCTTTTTCATTTCTTCCAGGGGTTTAAACTGCGGGCCCCCGCTGTCATGTTTTGGTGATCTCCCTCTAGACAGATCCACCGCTGAGCATTTTTTGCGTGATGCGGGCGTGAAAGGGAGGGGGGCGGGCGGGCAAGCAGCCAAGGCTGTCGGCGTAGGCTTCTGGAAAACCTTACCCAAGGCTGGAGACTCAACAGCTGCGGTCGAGTCAAGCTCGTGGCCACTTTTCCAACTTGCATGCGGGGGTTGCAAGCCATCGGGAAATAAAAAACCTGGAGAAGTGCGGATATTGCGTTGTGGGGATAGATAAGGAGGCATCACGAGGAGGCGGGAGTCATGCTCGCTGATAAGAGATTAGTAACCCGACCATCGGGAGGCGAGCCGATGCTTGCTTCCCGAGGGCATGTCAGTGTGTTCGCGCGAGTGTTTGTCCTGCTGACTTGCTCCGCGTTTCCTTTCCTATCTGTTGCAAGATCATCACTAATAGCTTCTTGTAACTTTTTTCTCACATGCTTTGCTCCATGGTGAATGTTAAAAACATTCGGATGGGGCAACACCCGATCTTGTTGTGTAGATGGTGTCTTCGTATCAGAATGGATCCTTGGTCTCTGTGTGTTTAGTCGGGCCGTACTCGTGTATGCCTTTGCCGATATTTTGCTTCAACTTTTTTTTATCTGTTTGGGAGTGTTTATTTTTAAAACTTGCGTTAGTAGAAGAATTAATTGTTAAATTGCGTTGTGTGTAACTATAAATAAGGCTTCGTGTTAAGCCACTTTCGATTGGAGTCAATCTGTCCACTTCTAACTAACTTTGTCTGAGAGCGCCATTCTATCGCATGCGGTCTTTTGAGATTCACAAAACAAATGCTGTCATGGGAAGAGAGAGCAAGCGTGAGATGTGCAATGAGGACGTGAAATCCCTCAGTGCATGATTTCCTAACTCAATGTGCTTATTTCTGCTAAACCAATGATAGCCTCACTACATGCCCGTTATTCGATTAAGACTCACCGCTGTTCAAAACGAAGTTTGTCATCTCAATCTTGGCCCTTGTGGCTACGACTTCGCGGCGGTTCTCGTCCCAGGGCAGTTTGTGATGCGAAAAGACACTTTATGTGCCTGAGCGAGGGCGTTATGAGTTGTGAACGAAATGGCGGTCATTCCGCAAGTAATACGTACCAATCTTAATACAATTACTCGTCTAATACTTGCTTCTAAAGATAAGGTGTGGGCCGGAGAACTGGGCTGACCAACCCATCGGACCTACATAACAAATTGCACTGATCAGAATGAACGCTGCGACTGCAACACGAGGTTATGTGTACCTAACTAACTAAACTCTAACTGTGATGTTAATAGAAATAATTTTGATATTAAATTATTACTAGATGACGAGAACTGAACGGTCTCGTTGAAATTTGTCCGAGAAGTAGAGCAGTGTCGATACAGTTCAATGCAACTCCAATAGAGAGTTGTGGGAGTCGAGACATTACTATCTGAACCAGGGATAACAAAGACAACTGGAAAATTATTTCCATAAACTAATTCATGCAATATTCTAAAATAAATGGATCTTGCTCAGAGGATTTTGGACGTTCACATGTTTTGGATCACCACCGAATGCACCAGAAAAGTTCAATTCTGCCAATTGACGTAGGCGTGATCATCAATAAGGTACCATTTGCATGTGCACTCGATCAAAATGTGAATTCAACGCCACTGGATCACAATCTGCAATTATTCTGCTCGGCTACATGAGTGACATCATCTACATCAGGTTCACGCCGTTCTTGCCGACGCTCTTAGGGGACCCGTTTAATAACCTTATTGCGAACTTGGGAAGTAAATAGACGATCGGCAATCAATTATATTTAATTGGGACAACTGAACCAATTTTTTTTGCCACTCGACGTCATGGATTGCATCATTTCTTGAACTGTCGCGAACTAATTAATCGGAGAGAATTGAGAGTCTTCTTTCGAGCATCAGATCATTGGCTACCTCGGGTCCATGAATACCACAACTAGCGAATATCGGTGGCATTGATATCAGAAAATGTCAAACACCCTCTCATACACGTCAATCTTACTCTTCTCCATCCACTCCCCTCTCATAACACTGTGTACATATGCATCCCCCACGATAGAGTATCCACCGTCTTTCGGCCTTAGAACAATGCAACGGTCACACCCGTATAGAATCACCACAACGTCTCCAGGTTGGGAACAATAGGGCCCCAGGCCCATAAGTCCCGAATCTGTAGAGAAGAATGTGCGGTTCGGGTACGTGGAAGCCATTTGACTGAAGAAAGGCGCCGTGTATGGAATAAACCTCGCGGGCTCTGCTGCTCCTGGGTTGAAATCATGTGGCACAGGGTTATGCTTGAAGTAGACCCGACTTATCGACTCCTTATCTGCAGAGGCAGGAGAGGTTACTGGGCCTAGAGGATGCGTCTCTTCACGGTCGAGGATGAGTGCTCGCCAAAAGGCCTCGTATTCTGTTGCATTGAGAGTCTTGGAATATGAAGCCAGTTCTGCTAAGATTCTGTCATTTCCTAGTTTCGTAATTAGGTCTGTTGCACTAGTTGACGGGCCCGCAGATCTCAAGTTGTCCTGCAAAGGCCCAATCACTCGTGTCAATTCGCCAAGGAACAAACCCTTTGAGCTCATTAGACCTTTTGCGTCGTCAAACTCAACATCAGGCTTCATATCCCCAGATGCTCGAAAGTGCGTGTCAAGTTGACGACTGCTCCACAAGTCGCTGGCTTGGTGTCTGCCATGCACCTCGGGAGCCCAGCTGGGAGCCGTTGAGCATGCATCACTTCGGTTTGAGAACACTGCGTTCAAGGAACGATCTCTAACTACGAAGAACTTGGTGTATTCCATGAGAAGCTTATTGGTTGGCTTCTCGTAGTTTGGGCGAACAAACTGATCTTCCTCAAGAGCCAAGCCCAAAAGTGCGTACATCTTGTCACGATCGTCAGTTGCCTCAAAGGACCTCGTGGCATTGAGGAGTAGTTTCAAGGTAGGCGGCCCAAGTTGCGACAGGCCTTCGCACACCATGATTGCTTGGCTCATCGCAAGCCCCTGGGGAGGATAGGTGTGATTCCCGAGAATTTGGGATCGACTGGGTTCGTCCACATCGTTTGTGTCTGGGTTTGTGAGTTTTGGCGAGAGCATTGTGAAGTGAAGGCCGATGCATGCGTTATAATAGTCATTTATGTCGAGCTTGGAGTGGCCGCAAATAAAGGTGCACGGCTTGATCTGTCCCATCCAGCCCCTGGAGACGAGCTCTTGTATCACCCAAACGCGAGACCAGTACGGCCGGTCGAAGAAGTTGAAGACGGATGTCCAGTTCTGAGTTTCCATGGGGAACCCAAGTCTCGTTAATCGAGATGAAACAGTTCCACGCTCGTCACTCATGTCAGACAGGTCCAACTCTGCGTTGTTGAAGAACCTCCCAAACCTCTGCAGCAAGTCAACCGCTTTGTGGCTGTCATGGCTGGACTCTCCAGTCCAAGCAACCACATGCCAGGCTTGAGAGTAAATCGCGTACATCTTTTGTACTTGCTCTGCTCTCTCAGCTAAGTCCTTCTGATTAATGCATAAGGCGTCGATCCATAGAACCCTCGCCACCGAGGTATAGCGCAGGCGTCGCAGAGCGGCCTCCAGGTTAGTTGTAACCTGGTGTGGCTGGCCGCCCAATTGGATTGGGCGGGTGTTGGTCGGATCGCCCCAAAGGTAAGAGAGCGCCTCATATTTCGGGTGGTTGCTGAGTAAATGATGCTCTAGTTTGCAGTTTATGTCGTCATCCCATTCACCAGGCTTCAGTTCAAGGAGGCGAATATCGGATGAGCCTGCGTTGAGAGGCTTATATACGTACGCCTGCTGCTCAGAGGTGGGAGCCTGAAGCTAATTGGAGGCTCGTGAGGAAGGATGACCTGCATCTGGCGGCATTATTCTATCCTTTTCTTTTTTTACAAGGCTTTGTTGCACGAGGAGCATTGAAAGAAGAAATCGGGACGCCGACTCTACATGATCAGCATGGCCTACGTCAGCCCCACGCCATTCACGTGTAGGTCTGTCTCATGCATGCACAACACAACAGATGTATTCTAAAATATCGATGCCGTGCCTTATGTCTTTGTCTTCAGAATCCATTAACTAATCTATTAATTAAGGTGAATGGAACAATTGTGGAACTGCGCCAATTTGGGCATGGATTGAAGGTGGAATGAGTAGAATTGGCACTAAACACCCAATACGATGGAGACGGCCTAATCCCAAAATGACCTACCGGCAACTCAAGCAAAACTGAACGCCTGGAGAGAGACGATGCAAAGGCAGTGTTTCCTTTTCCCTTGTTTAAAAGAAGAAGAAGAAGAAAAAAGAGGGAAAAAAAGAAGAGGAGAGAGGAAATAGGGCAGTTTGAGGAATGTCAAGTCCACCCCCACCCATTGGCGTAAATTGCAAAAAGAGAAGATTGGTGGAATCAAACCACCTGCGTTGGACGAACAGGGAATCGAACCCTGGACCACTCCCAGATAATCGGACAGAATATGCTAAGGGAGTATTATACCACTAAACCATTCGCCCGAATTGATTGGAAGTCGTAGCATTATTTTCTACTACACAGGCTTGACTCAGAGATCGTTCTGTTTCTCAACACCATGCCAATACTCGTGATGGAATGATGTAAGCCAAGACCTCAACAAACACCAAGCCAATCCTTCCTTCTATTTGTCATCTCGTTTATACTGCGGAGCTATTGATTCCGCTACCATGCTGTCTGTCATTGCGTGATTTGAGTGACAACACTAAATTGCACCATCCAGGAACGCGAGGACAGCGTTGACCACTTCCCCATCATTTGCCTCCGGATCCACAGGTTTGATTGAGATCAGTGCGTTAATTGCATCTTTCAACACTTCTAGCCCCTAAGCTGCTGCCCGTGGGGAACACACAGGCATTCCAAATTGATGGCGCCCCGTCACCGAAAAAAAAAAATAGGGACTCTGTCAAACCAGCGGGGTGTTTGATCTGCCGGTGCGCTTGATTGCCGCGCAGGACGCACAGTCGTTCTATTTACACTGACATGGGATCTGTGCATTTTCTTTTTCGTTTACGGCCCTTTGTGGGTTTAGTCGAAGCTGCCGCCGCCAAATTGGGACGCTGGCTGCGCGGCAACGTCCAAGCACGGGTTTCCTTCCTCCCAAAACTGACGAGAGAAATTACCCAGAGTGAGGCTGTCGCTTGTTTACACCAAACAGAGGTTCAGGTTCGTCATCGATAATCTTGTTTCGAGATCAAAAACGGGTCAACGGCAGAGCTCCGTACGGCCGGTATGAGTTTTCGCTAGCAACTCAGACGGCGTGTCGGGACTGCTGTGCCTAGCGCTCGTCTTCCTGTCTTCCAAGAGCGGTCGGTTAAGTTAGTGGTCGATGACCTCTGGTCTAATCAGTCGGAAAGACATTTAAGCGTCTCTTAACGGCCTAGCTAAGAACCAGAGTCCTGGGGCCTGGCTCAATGGAAAAGACTTGGCTTCGCGTCCTGGTCGCTCGTTTAGTGATTGCCAGAATGTCGGTCCCGAGATGGAACATACCGCCCCCCTGGATTTGGATCTCCATTGCGCACCTGGTTTCAACGAGTCAGTACCTGGGCAGCACGTGGATGATGGCGGGAGGGCGAAGTGGCTGAACGAACTTGCTTTGTCCATGCACGTGGCTGGCGACAAGCCCAGAAGAAGAGCAGGGTCCAAAACACCAAGTCGGACATGCAAACCCGGCAATAACAACATCTTCACGACGGAAAACGGAAAGGTTTTCCTTAGGTCTTTTTTTGTTTCCTCATTTGGAAGATCACGGCTGCTTAGGGGCCAGTCTGTGCTGCTGGAAATAGGTTTGGGGGATCGTACCATCACCCGTTGGAGAGGGCACTTGTGCTCGGACTGGCGTCTTGGGCTGATGCTTGGCTCCCACTTGGGCACTATCTACGGCGGCCGCCACACGGGAAAAACATCGCTCGAGTCGTGACGTTTGGCTCTGGAAGTGTTGGACCCCAACTGGCTCGTAGTTTCGCATTAAGCTTCTTGTCTTTTGGGTGTCTCGGGGAGAATTTGCTCTCCAGAGGCTTCTTTTCTTCTTTTCTTATTACGGTTCCGCAGTGAACACATCTGTAGACGACATTAAAGTAAGACAATTCTGCTCTTGTGTAGCCGCGTTGAAACATCGATGTTACATGAATCGTGGAGTGGCTTCGGTGTCATTGCCCAAGCCCTCGGTGACAGGGAAGATGCTTGTCCACCACATGTCAAATTTGCATGCGTCCACGCGAGAAGCCTGGCCGTGCTCGACACGGGACAGGCGCCCGGGTCAACTGCAAATTGTGTCTGGGGCCACAAGTTCAATTACCAGAACTCGGGACAGCTCGCTCCGAGACCATCGTGGCAAAACCGGCGTCTAGAAACAGAGTGATACCGCGGATTTGAAGCACCGGAATCAGATCCGCCTGCAGCCCTCCCACAATCCGCAGTCGACTATTCGATGATCGACATTTGCTAGTGCTCTGGGGGGAAGACACCAGCAGTCGGCCGAGCGCCTCAAAATTGCCATTGTCTGATTTCCAGTAATAGTGTGGGAAAAACCCGTTTTGGCTAACCAAAAGAGATGTTGCATACCGAATCGATGCTGTAAATGTACTAAGCAAGCGTTTTGTTCCATTGATCAAAAAGGGATTAACCGACATGATGGTAGACGGCGTAGAAACAGTTGAAACGACCTTGGCCATCTGGCTAGGGCCAGCCTCAAGTGCCGGGCCTTCACCCACCCGCCCACCGGTCTAAGTCAGGCACACAAACCTATGCATCACTAGACAGCCCTACCGACTTGGACGGGCTTCCTCGTGCAAGCCACCGGCGACGGCTCAAGTGTCTAGACTTGAGGGTCATACGAGATACGCGCAGCTCTAACTTGCACAAGCGACTTGGCCGATGTGCATAGGGGGGGGCACCAAACTAATGCTAGCACCCTCCGGCCCGGGTTTCGAATGCCAGGGTCCTCGCTTGGTCTCAGCTTCTAAGGATCTGGAAGAGATTTCGTTCGTCCATTTGCGTGAAAATCGCGTGTAGTACGTCTCGGGGCTACGACGCAGATACCAATCGCCCAGCCAAGGGTGGTGAAATTTGGCCGGATGTGCGAATACCCGGCTGAGAAGATGGTCTTGTCGAGCAGGATCCCAGCAAAATAATCCCCCTTCGATGGGTTCGCGATCTGATCGAAAGGGGATCTCATCCTATTTCCAGATTCGCGGGGTTGAATCCGGAGGTCTGGGGAAAAGTCTGGGTCTTGTCCGTGTGCCGTGAGCTCACAATGGCATCATATGGGCCCATATCCAGCTGGCTGGGTGAGTCGCTCCCAGAAGGCGGCACGAACGCTTCCAGCCATTTCCCATCGTTTTTGGCATCGTCTTTCTGGCGCTACAGCGACTCTCTTTTTTCCCCTTCCTTGTTCCCGCAGGTCCCCTAGCCCATCCATCCATCGGTGGTGGGTGGACCCTTGCGCCGATCACGGTTGGGGCTGCGAGACACTGACTCGCACCATGCAAAGCCACGCGTTGGCCCAGGGGGTCTAATGGGACAAGGGTCGCTCCAGGGATTCGGCCTGCCGGAATATTCCAGGTCAGAGCACTGCTGGACGACGAGATGAGAGCGTAGGATCGAGGGGGGCGGATGTCTGTCGCAGGTAGGTGTAGGAGTTGCTGTGACGTGCTCTGGAGATGCAGACGCAGAGTTTTGACCGCCAGTCCCATAGGTGAAGCCACAGTGAAGCCAATCTGGAACACATCTCGCTTTGGCTTTTTGGCTTTGAGGCTGTCGCTCTCAGCCCAGTTCCAACCTTCCGGATTCTCTCTGGGAATACTGCCACACATGGCCCGGAATGTGTGCGTTGCCCAGCGCTGGCCCTGCTGCGTGCCAAGTTCCTGCGCTGCGTTACGTCCCTCGCCACTGGCTTCTGGACGGGCCATGTCCCTCTAGCGCAGTGCCAATTCCCCAATTGCCGCCGTATCACGTATCAGCTTCAAGCCAACACCACGGCCTAGTGGAGGCGAGGCGTCCGCCCCCTTGTCGCCAGCTTCGCCCTAAGCCTCTGGCGCGGCAAGCCTGGGCTGGGCCGTCGACTAGGTACGCGACTCGGATCACCGCCCGCGACGAGCTGACAGGCTTCTCCAGGAAGAGCCTGGATCCTGGTTGCCAACACAAGCCTCGCTGCGAAGCCATGACCGCTGCATTTGGACTCCTGGATCCATCGAGTCTTCTAAAATACCCGTTATCCTCCCCACCTGCAGTCAACGCCCCATCCGCCCTCTTTGTGTGTCTGCTTCCTCTGTCTCAGAAAGAGTTGGTCGGATCGGGGGTTTTGCTTTTTACTTCCAAGGTTCCATTCCATTTCTACCCCAGGCCGCCCACACGACAACTTTGACGACAGCCGGCCAGCATCACGACAACGACGGACAGAAAGAGTGTCAGTTTGTGCGGGTTGTGCCCAACACAGCCGTCGAGATGGGTCGTGGATTTCTCGTGCCGGAGTGGTACAAGCCGGAACCGACGAGCGACGATGACATGAACATCGCCTCCATCATCTGGGGCCTGTCCCTGGGTGTCACCGTCTTCAACTGCGCCAAGGCCTTCCGACAATCGAAGCAGTCCATCACCAAGAGGAAGAGACTGACCACTTACATCCTCCTGATTTGGGTTGAGGTTATCTCGAGTTCCATTCTTGGTGTCATGGTCTGGCTTCATCTCCGCGACATCATCCCAGCCAGCTTCCAGTTCTTCTTCTTTATCAGTATGGAAACGATATACTTCACTTATATACACAATCAACGAATACGATGCTAACTCGTCTCTCACAGTCGTCTTTTGGTCCATGCAGGTGCAATGCCTCATCCAGATCATCATCAATCGAGTAGGCCTTTTAATGTTGGTCCGCCAAAACGCCACAAGGCTTAAATGGTTGTGCTTTTTCATTCTCTTGGCTGTCAACGTCAGCGTCTTTTCCATCTGGGTCCCCGCCCGTCTTCAGATCAGCGAGAGGTACATTGCCATCAACAATGTGTGGGATCGTTGCGAAAAGGTCATCTTTGCCATCATGGATGCCGCCCTCAACTTTTACTTTATCTACATTGTGAAACAGCGCCTCATCTCCAACGGCCTGCACAAGTACAACCGCCTGTATCAGATGAATTTGTTCCTCGTTGCAATCTCCATTGCCCTGGATGTGAGTTTTCACCAGTTCGGTCCGTAACCACGGCACCCTTGCTAACTTACATCCAGATTCTCCTCATCTGCATGATGTCCCTGCCTAACAGTTTTGTGTATGTTTTCCTCCTGCAAAAAGCAACAAGCACCGCATGAACCCCAAGCTCACATACCTTTGTACAGCTACGTCCAGTTCCACCCTCTGGTCTATCTTCTCAAGCTCCACATTGAAATGAACATGGCCGATCTTATCAGCAAGGTCGTCAAGGCCAGCAACGCCGACGGATCCAACGACTACAGCTCTCGGTCCCGATCACACGCAAATGGAACCCGCGCACAGCACACCCGATTCGGCGCCACCCTGACCAGAACTCACATCGAGCTCGGCGAGGAGGACGAGATGGAGCTGAAGGAGCGCGAGAACCTCGAGGGCATCAAGAAGACGGTCGTCACCGAGATTACGAGAATCGGACCCACCGACGACGACGATGTCCCGGAGCACCACGAGAGGGCAGTGAGCGAGGCCAGCTCCACCAAGAACCAGGAGCAATATACAATCCAACGCGCCTAAGTTACTTATTTGGATCACGATTATTTACATATACATATATAATAAGCTGGAAGCAATGGCCAGCCGGGCAAAGGATAATGAGATGACCATGTACATAGCCTCATGTACAGATACCCTAAGATAAATTTTACATAATCCCTCAAAACCACCTCCGAGCCCTCCATTGTGTGCCCATTGTGTGCCCATTGTGTGCGACGTGTGCCTGTCGGTGAAGAGTTTGATCCAGGATTCCCCTTGCCTAGCCCACCACCCCCAGATCTGCAGGGACAGAGGCCTGTCCCAACCCGCTCCACCCCCGATCGTTGCTAGGGCGTTATTTTGGGCAAAGGCGAACTACGGCGCCCGAGTGCCCTGATGACGGCCCCACACGGCCTCGTTAGTGAGGTTCCGCGACGCGGGGGACGGACGAGCGGAAGTGATATAGGAGCAGCAGTGATGCACCTGCGACACTTGCGCCCGACGTCCTTTGATCAGATCATATTTGTCGAAGCCTCTTAGACTGGTGACACAACCATCATGGGTCCGTCCAACGAGGCTTCCTTGCCAGCCTGCCCAAAGGCTAATGCGCTTCCCCAGATTACTCTTCCCTCTTTACCCCAGCTTCACTCTCGGGGCCGGTTCCCCGACGCCCACTCCCGCATTCCTCTTCCCGTTGACCCTCAAGGCGGATTTTTCTCGACTCCACTATTATAGGTTATAGGCTTATCCCAGAGTCTCCACGAACCCGGCAATTTGGGAGACTTGCCCGCCCGGCGGTCGCTGGCTAGAGCCCATGGTGTTGCGGCCCTGTTCTGCGCTTGCGAAACGGGGAGCTGGCATCCGCCCGGCCGACCCTACCTGTCAAGGCCCGCTACACGGACAACATCAGCTGGACACACACAAAGACCAAAGTTGACAATCTCTTCTCAATTAAGATCGCCTAGCGGCGGTTTAGGCATACAGACAAGTGGCGACAGTGTGACTTTTTGGTGTCGATCGGCCGAGATGCTCCCTGGCATGTGAAGCCGCAGCATTCCGGGCCCAGGCGTCAGTCCAAGGCCCATTTCGCTGCAGATGCCATCGTTTCCGCACCCCGACGGTAATGCACGCAAGCACCTCGCTTATGCTAGCTGCCACGGCGCAGAGAGATCGATCTGGGCGACGAGATCACTACTACCTGCAAGGGGCCATCTCTCGGCCCAAGAAGCCCCGATGCTACGGGAGCAGGGTTTCCGCACGCGAGGGCAAGGGATGTTTGGCCTACATGGCGCCACTTTTGAGGTTGAGGGTTGTGTTGCATTGCATCCGTCTCGGGGTGAGTGAACAGTGACCTGGTGTTCGTTGGCTCATCCCTTACCTCTGGAGAAGGACCGCACGATCAAGACTCATTCTCGGTTTCATATATTTGATCAAAATTTGGCGATGTATTTTGAGGCTCATATTTATGGAGTCTAGGTGAGTGAAGTCATTTCACTCCAAGATACTGCGCCATGGTGGTAGTAAAGTCGATTTGCTGCCATATGGTGTGCATCATCAGGCGCAATCATCCCTCTATGCGAACCAAGTTGGAGATAGAGTTACCATTTTCAGCATCTGGACACCTGGGTTATCATTTTTTATCAACCTTTTGGCTGTAACCCTCTCATCAAGCTACTGGCGGAGCGTCCTATTCACAAGCCTGGTAAGCACCTCCCACATTACTAGTGATCACTCTGCAATAGTCACCTTGGTCATTCATTTACCTATTTAAAGTTACCTGCTGGACCATCAACCCCAATCAAGTATGCCTTTTTTTATCCCAATCGCTGCGACATTCCCAGTTTCGCCCAATGAAGCTGGGCGTGCGAGGAACATAAAAGAACCCATCTTGGCAAGGCGTCGCTCATTTTCCAATCTCCTATTCCTGTGAGTGAAGAAAAAACGCGACCGACTTCAAATAACGACCGAATTTGTCGTGTCAGGAGTGCCTTTATCCACATGAAGGACTAAAAGACCTCCCCTGACCCCAAAGGCTTAAATGTGAATCCCAGGGTACCATTCCATTTTTACCATTCCCTCTGATATTCGGTATACATCCTACATCAAATAACCACGACAATATTCGCTAATCTGAGGAATCCTACTGTCACATAACACCGTTGATACAGTGATCGACATAGGTCAAGACGTAGATAATACAACCATTCAGATATTTTCAGGCTTCCGAGTGCTGCTAACGCCCCAATAAACTTTATCATGGATAGATTAGTTACTATTGTCCATAAATATGTTGTTCCGTGAAGTGTCTATAACCTATGTTGGTGTGGTAAATGCATGTCGATGTTGGCACGGATATACATATATGGACCACCCCAGCTTGAAGCAATAGATAGACCAACAGGGATAACTTACACCATCCTCATGAGAAGGCGTCTGCGACAAAATATTCTTCCCAGTAGATGATCCCTAAACTTTGTCTAGGCCATGCGAAGGGCTTGTAGAGAATCTATAGGCCAATCCCATACAACCCATCGACCATAAAATCGTCCGTGGAGAGCTTAAGATGGCAGCCAAATATTCCATATTGGCATTGAAAACCTTCAATGTCACAGCAATACTGGATTTGGTGGCCAAGTCATATATTCGCCCTCGCCTGTCAAGAAACTGACATTCCTGGAGAAGTCCACAGTTTGTACAAAGGCAAGCCATCGAACCGACTACACATCCAAGTTTCATTGCACTCTAATATATGGCATAGAATATTTCTCCCTAGGTGAATAGGGTAGAGAAATTGTTCTCTGTATACTGGAAGTACTTCTTCCTCATTCTTGTTCTGATGCAGGCCATATCGTGTCTATGCCAGCCGATTTAAGATGTTGAAATAGTGATGGGGCCTTCAATTAAAATCAAGCTCCAAAAGGCAACGAATATTAATCACGTAATTTTGCTAATTGAGAGATCCTGTTGCTAGTTCGTGAATATGGGAGGGTGATCTGGGGCTTCTACAAGACCTGCAAAGGCTTGATGCACTGAGGGATTCCCGCGATCGTCATTTCCATGCTGAGTACAAGTTTAACCTAAATTCAGGCTTTTTTATTCTTATTAACTCGAATGACGTATTTTGTAAAGTTGGCACACTGAATCGAAGCCCATGTTGGCGATCCTGTCGCACTCTGGTCAAGGCCCCACACATATCACATTTATCACTGGAGCCAGAATAGGAAGCTAGCAACAACTCATGATTCAAACCCCTGGTAGACCCATGCGAGGCTGAAACTACGTAGCATCTAGAATCCAAGTTTCCCGACTTCATCACCCATCTTTCTAAAGTAGAAATCTGGTTGAGCTGGCCCCGGTCTGTTGTCTTACATCTTCAATTTTACTGGCAACCTTGAGTGGTTTCAAGAGGTTCGACGATAACTGGTTTTTTTCCCTTCCTTTTTTCCATTTTTCACAAAATTTAAAATAAACGTCTGGAAATTATCCTGTACATCCTATCATATTGTGTCACAGGCACTCATTTGCTGGCGGTGAAGGAATAAGATGGGAGACAAATGAGGCCTCATTTAAGTTCTCACTTATATAGTCTAATTATTCTTAGTTGAAATTTTTTTCCAAATTGAGAAAATGGCCGTTCCTTAAAACAAGATGCTTAAGTCATTTAGTCGTGAGTGAAAATGTCATCACAATGACACTCTTGGAGCGTAGTTTACTCAGTGATTCGTCAACTGGTCAGACATTTGTGCCACTAACTAATCAGGGACCCAGAAAATAAAAATGGTAACGACTCAGATTTAACTCTATATAGACGCTTAAAACGAGAAACAATTAATGAATCCCACGCCGACAGTCATTTGCACTCAAACGTTCTTGTTGACTAACACCGTAAATACCAGTTGTGTAGTGTAGGGTAACTTTACCCCGCCGTTTTCTCGACGTCCCGCCGTTGAGTAATTTTCCGACAATGTGCCGCCGGGGAAAGCTTAGATTGACACGGGCTCCGTAGCTAACCCTTGCAGTCGACGGTGACATTCCCGGACAAAAGCCCTGTCGCATTTGTCGCGTCCCGTCCGGCAGCCGGAAATCTCGAATTCGACCTCAGAACTCGACCTCCTTCCCGAGCGCGAACACATCGCCGCTCCGGAAGGCATGCGCATTGATTGCTGAGATGCGCGAGTTCATGGACTATGTCCACACCGCCTTCTACGAAGCCACGGGCTGGAACCGCGACAATTCCTATGCGGCGCTAAATTCGACGACGGATGGTGAGCCTTATAGTTGTAGCTCACGCTCGCCCGGGTCTTTGCTAACGGCCTCTGTCTAGCTCTCCTAAATTTCCAGACCCCGAGGGGGCTCCGGTTCACCCTCTCGGCGCTCGCGAGCCCCAACTTTGCGACGTCGTACCAGATGGGATCCGTTGGCATCGTCGACGGCTCCGTCTCGTACCTCTTCTCCTCCGTCCCGCTCCGCCTGCTCTTGACGCCTCAGTCCGAGACTGTATCGCTCCCAGAACTTTTGCGCTCCTACCGACCCCTCGCCGAGCTCCCTCAACAGACTGAGCCACCCACGCAGACCCCGCCAGACAAGCCCGTGTCGTCGTCGCTCCTGTACGGTCGACTATACCTGCCCCAGTCCCTGCTCGAAGCGCTGGTGGTCAAGCGAGTGTCGCCCGCGCTCCAGATCCAGCTCAGCGCCGTGTCGGGAAAGCACCTTCGCAACGGAGGCACCGTCCTGGGAGTGGCCCAATACGACGTGGGTAAATATGCTTTGGAGGGCCTCGCGTCGTCTGACGGGGGATTACTGGGATTCCGAGGAGTGTATAATTTCGGCGGCGATGCCGACAAGCCAGATTCGCCCAGGCCCACCGAAAATGGAAATGGCGAGAGGGAAAGGATATATGGGCGGTTCAGCACGGGTGGAGAAATCTATTACGGCACGCTGAACAAGTCGGGCGGGATCAGCCTAGGAACTAGGTTTGCGACGCTGCCCTCTCACAAGGGGACGCCGCTCTCCGCAACCTTCACCCTCAACCCCCTGATGGGCAACATTAGCGCGAGCTATGCGGTCGTCGCAGGAAAACACTGCACCCTGGGAACTCGACTGGAGTTTAACGTGTTTAGCTATGAGAGCGCCTGGGCCATTGGCATGGAGCTCTGGCGGAAGCCATTTACGCGGCCTATTCTGGACGAGAAGGGCAGCCTCAAAGAGGGCTTGGTAAAACCAGCTCAAAAGGAACTGTCTAAAGTCGAGAAGGAACCGCGGACGCAGGAACCACGGGCACAGGAACCGCGGCCAAAGGAACCGCGGCCAAAGGAGCGCAGTTTCCAAGCTAAATTAGAGTGGCGGCTCGACGACACCACCCAGCCAGCCGTCAAGCCAGCCATCAAGCCACCCACCAAGAAAACCGTCAAGCCAACACCTCCCCCACCGCAGCCAGTCGACGAGGAGAAGCCAGGCGAGGAAAAGTATGCCGGCGTCCTCAAGACGCGATTGGACCAGAACCTCCGAATTGGCGTGCTCTGGGAGGGTCGTGTAAAATCACTCCTGTTTAGCCTGGGGAGTGGGATTGACCTGAGAAAACTGGATAAGCCATTCCGGACGCTGGGATTGGAGATTCAGTTCTCGTCATGATGATCGAATCCCTGTCTCGGCGGGCTCCCTGACTCAATGCAACTTGGGTGACGACGCTATGCGCACGCGGCGTTATTGTCACATTTGGATTACGCTCCTGGTTACGAAAACTGCCCGCCGAGACTGGGCACATGAGGGCGCATGAGAAACGCCAGTTGGCGCCCGGAGAGGCGCTTGCAAGGGAATGCGGGACGATCCACCACGGCCAGGGCAGCATGCCCGGCGGGAGGCAAGCATGCGACTCGTCGCCTGGCGCTCTCTCGCATTTTGTGGGGAGGGCGTGTTCGGAGCCGACTGCCTCGCCCGGGCACGCATTTTAGGTCTTTTTGGTTCTCGGTCTGATTATGGGAAAGGTGTGGGTTTAAGGCATGATGAAACGGAATGGTACAGGCGCTGGCGTGGGTGGGAAATATACGGCACGGCAATGATTCGAGGGAGGATTATTAGACTTGAGAGAGAGAAAAAAAATCTACGGACCCAATACGGATTTGAATTATTCAGGCCAAATTTCGCCGAATCTAATACACGGACAGAACATGGTTTGCCAAGTGATGCGGCTCTTTCCACCGATTTGGCTTGGCAGAGCCTGCGGGCCGATGCCGTCGTCGTCATTGAAGACGTTCGTGGGTTTCGATGTTGGCGGTGGTGTGTCACTTACACGGGGATGCTCCAAACTAGCCGCCACATGGATCGATCTATACGACTCAATCACTGAAAATGACACAAACCGACGCCAAGAGAGGGACGGCGGGAGGGGGTTGCCGCGAGATCCGGGTGGTGGTGTTTCGCTGGCTGACTCGACGTGGGAGGGTTGACTGATGATGCTGCAGCGTGATGGGCCATGAGGACCTTGATGGCCTCGAGGCTCGTCTGCACCCACGCTCCTGTGGCTGGTGGTGTGTGGGATGAGGCAGGGGTGGAGGGTGGCCAATCAGGGGTCGGCAAGGTCACCCATCAGGTTCCAAAGGGGAGGCTCTGAGAGGCTCCAAGTAGGCTGCGGCAGCCCAATGGTGGGGGCGGGTGGACGGGGGCCACGGGACGCCACACTCTGTGGAGGACCTCAGCTGTTTTTTTTACAAGGACGTCGACGGTGCACCTTCTGGGATCTGGATGTCGAGTCCACTCCGGTGACGGGGTAAGACGGGGGAATGACGACGGGGAAGCGGAGGGATTAGGATCAAAAAGTGCCTCGCTTGTCTACGGGGCCGCCCCAAGAATGTGCTTTTGTGGTGAATCAGGGCTCGTCAACCAAGACACATGGTGTTTTTTTTTTGAGGACCCCATAAACCTAAGAAAGAGGGCGGATTTGATACCTGTGAGAAAACAAAAACCGTTCACATCGCAAGTGTCAGCTGTGCTCTAATAGTCTCCAGCTAGTCCCCTTTTTTTCCTTTTTCTGTTCAAGCCACAATGCGCGCAAAAAACGGGTTGGCCTGCGAATAATACGTTGTGCTAATCGCGGCGGGGATGACCCTGTCCGTGTCCATGGCCATCAAGGTCCTCACCTTAATCTGACCCACCGGGAGCTGGGCCAATCGACGCCGGGCCCATGCTCACATTATCCCTCTCTCGACTCGTCCACCGCCGCGCTTTAGGCTTCGTAGTCAGAGTTTTTTTTCAATGCTGGAGGGGGGGAGGGGGTTTCTTTTTTGTTTTTTCTTCAGCTGTTAAGTTTTTAGTCTTGTACTTGCAGTTCATGGAGGTGTGGGCATGTGGCGCGAATAGGAAAGGAGTCGCCTGTCAGAGAAAAAAAAACGTGGTGTCCCAGTCCCTCGGAACATGGTCGTAGAATAATCAAATGACACACACACTGCGCGATAGAGTCGCGGCCCAAGGTTCGTGCGACGGGCCGGGGTACCAGGGAAGGCCCCATGCGCCCATCGATTGCGCGACGCTCCGGTGCAGTATGTAATATCCGTGTCCACTTGCTCTTACCTGTCGTCGACCGTGGTCGTTTTTGATCCTGATCCTGATCATAATCATAATCACAATACGCGGTTCTCAATACTCGCTCCCTCTCAGCTCGCTCGTCACTGTCCTCCAGGGATTCATTCCTCACCCCCACGGCGCCACGAGATCCTCGTTACTCCTCATCGCGTACCCGCTCCTCCGCTACGTCCTTGGATTCGGCGCCGTCTGACCAGGCTCTCCCTCGCACCTCGCACCCCCCTCCCCTCCCAAGGGCCGTTTTTAGTCTCCAGCGATAGTCCATTCACGTCGCTTTTCTGGCTTCCACGCTGCCAACAGGTGCTCAGCTCGTCGCATTTCTCGGCAAATTGCTCCCGTCCAAGACTGCCCAATGTCGTCCTGGGTCCAGAGCTGCTAACCTTAAACTCACGCCTTCTGCCACCCAGGGTCGGTCGTGCCGCGCACTCTTATTCATAATCTTATAAATAAGCACAAGTTGCTTGTCCTGCCGCCATCAAGGTGCACGGCGAACCACCCGATCATCTGTCCGGGAATAAAAAAAATTCCTCTACCTTGCTTCTTTATATACCACTCGCCGCCGCTTCACTGCAGGGCCAAGACGAACTACTCCGAGCCGCACAGGTATCGCCAAGCACCTTTAGCTTTCTCTCTTTCTTGGCCTTCTTGGCGTCCGATCTCCTTGGGCTTCAGGCTTTCCACTTTGGGGTATATCACTCGCTTGATCCTCTTGGCGCGTCTCGATATCCTGGTCCAGGCAGTTCATCTCCCGTTGCCAGACGTATCAACAACAATAGACTCATTGAATCCTCCGACATCAGAGTAAAGCATCAACATCATGGCTGACGCAGCAGACTGCAACGGCGATGCCGTCGACGTCGGCAACCGCGGTCTCCGAATTGGTGCCATTTTCATCATCATGGCCGCCTCCTTCCTTGGCGCTGGCTCTCCCATCTTCCTCGCTCGCCAGCACAAGATCCCCATCCCCAAGCTCACCTTCTTCATCCTCAAGTTCATCGGTACCGGTGTCATCATTGCGACGGCCTTTATGCACCTGTTGGTGCCCGCCATTGAGAACCTGGGCGACGACTGTCTGGCGGACCGACTCGGCGGATACGACTGGGCTGAGTGCATCGCCCTCATGACTGTCATGGTCATGTTCTTTGTCGAGATGCTGGCCAGTAGGTTGGCCCCTGAAGATGAGGGACACAGCCACAGCCACGACAAGGACTTTGACCTCGACCCTGCTATGGACGTTGTCGGGGCCAAGAAGCCCGAGGGCGGCCCCGCTGACGTTGAGAATGGCAACGGCCTTGCCCCCGGCGGAGAGTCGCACCTGGCTCACCAGCGAGAGCACGAGGAGGGCGACTCGAGCAGCCTTGGTGGCCAGCTCCTTGCCATCTTCATCCTGGAATTCGGTGTCGTGTTCCACAGTATCTTTATCGGTCTGACCCTCGGTACTACTGAAGATCTCACCGTCCTCCTCATTGTCCTCGTGTTCCACCAGCTCTTCGAGGGTCTGGGTCTGGGTTCCCGACTGGCCGTTGCGCCCTGGCCCAAGGACAGGAAGTGGGTGCCCTACGCGCTCGCCGTCATCTTTGCTCTCTCCACCCCCATTGGTATCGCCGCCGGCATTGGTGCCAAGCCTAACAACGCCAACACCCAGAAGCTCGTCAACGGTATCTTTGACTCTATCAGCGCCGGTATCCTGATGTACACTGGTTTGGTCGAGCTCCTCGCTCACGAGTTCATGTTCAACCCTTACATGCGCAAGGCTCCCCTCAAGATTCTCCTCTTGGCTTTTGCCTGCGTGGCTTTTGGTGTCGCAGTGATGGCTATCCTGGCGAAGTGGGCTTAAGAAAAAAAACGGTGGAAAAAAAAAATACAATGTCAGTTTGGAATCATGGGTTTCTTTTTTTGACGAGGGAACTGGATTAAATGGATATACAAAACGTTCTTTTCGTGTAATGCTCATAGACTGCTTTATTAGCAATGATACCACGTCTGTTTGCATTGGTCTCCTTTTGATAATACTTTGAATATGAAGGCTCTGAAGATGATTTCATGAGTCTATTTTGTAATCCAATCCGCCGCATGCACAAGGAGAGTGTCCGTCTCCTTGTGACACTTTTTCTGCATCACTCTTTGTTTTTTGTCTCGCGTCGGGATCGGTCTGTTGATGGACAAAGTGGCATCTTGAACATGGCCTCTGGCATTGAGCAACAGTGAAGGACTTAAATCGCAAAACTTGGCACGTGGATGTAGTACCAATGACGTTGCGAGGCGCATTTAGTACCGCCGTTTTGCGGATGCAGAGAGTTCAAAGTTCAACTGCAACACTTAACAGAGAACTCACTGCTTGATCCGCCTCCGCCCTTGGCCCATTTTGGGATGGGGCCACTTTGAGGTGCACCGTGCTCAAGACAGTGCATACAAACACACACCGTACAACTGCACTGCCCTTAGTCATCGCCGTGCCCCGCTAGGGCCACAAACCCTACTCGAAAAAGTTCACAATTTCGGCCTCATCGCAATACGGAGAATTGAGCTTGCAACCGACACGCTTCGACAATCAACCACCCAACGCCCACCCCTCCAACCCCCCCTACAACACCGCAAAAATGGCTGGCGGAGTCACCGTTCGCGACGTCGATGTAGGTATTCCCTGAAAAAAACACCGATGGCAGATTAGAAACAATCTCCCTTCTCCGACTTTCGAATCCTCGACGACTGGCAACACAATCTTTCAATATTTTATACCACACCCGGCCCGCAAATGAACAAAGGCGCTGGCTCGCTCGCAGTGCGTTGAGAAGGCTCATAAAAAAAGACTGACCACACGCTGCTGAGCGCTTCGGCCGCTGGAATTTCTCTGCGCAGGACCATCTGGTGCAGATATGGGATTGAGGAGCAGGCGCGAGGGAGTCGCAAGACTTCTGATGACGGAATCATGCTAATGGGTCTCGTGTTGCCAGGCGCAAAAGTTCATCACTGCCTATGCTGCTTTCTTGAAGCGTCAGGGCAAGCTGCCCATCCCCGGTAGGTTTCCCCTCAATTGATCCGCATTGTCCGACTTGCAATCTTGCTAACGCCTCTGTCCAGGTTGGGTTGACACCGTCAAGACCGGTCCTGCCAAGGAGCTCCCTCCCCAGGACATTGACTGGTTCTACGTCCGTGCCGCCTCCATCGCCCGCCACGTCTACCTCCGCAAGACTGTCGGTGTTGGCCGCCTCCGCCGCGTCCACGGTACTGCCAAGAACCGTGGCAACGCCCCCAGCCACCACGTCGACGCCTCCGGCTCCGTCGACCGCAAGGTCATGCAGTCCCTTGAGAAGATCGGCGTCCTCGAGCAGGACGAGGAGAAGGGCGGCCGCCGCATCACCCAGGCCGGCCAGCGTGATTTGGACCGAATTGCCCAGACCACCGCTGAGGCCGAGGAGGAGGAGGATGACGAGTAAAAAAACGGCGGGGTTTAAAAACATGGAATTTGGGCGTACGGTCATAGATTTTGTCATGTATGAATGAGATTCCCCCGACACTTGGGTCATTCGGTTGCTTAATTTGGACCCGTCCACTGTTGACGACTCAATTTTTGTGCATTGCCCGTGGTGAATGTTTCTGTGATGTTTCTGTGATGTTTAACCCACTCGCCGGTTAGGTTGGGCTTGTGGCTTGCTGCAACCTGGCATTGAATGGGCCTTGGGTGGGCCTAAAGCTCTGAATTTGGCGGGGGAATTTGGGATTTGCTGCATAACGTGTGCCTTTTATTGCGGCCACTTTGCCGGCTGCAAATGCTGCATGAAAGAGTCAACTGCAACTCAGTCTATTCAATTCACTTTCGCAGCTTGTTCCCCCTAACTTCTTATTTATTCTATTCAATTCCAGTGGAAACCTGGGAATCCTTTCTTAACCTTTCGAGGGGGTTTGTTTCTCCCATCTCCAAACCATCAACCTTCCAACACCAACTCTCAACACCGCATCTCTTGGGTTGATCCTCTTTCTAGCCCCTGACCATATTCACTTCAACTTGCCTCATTTCATCATTTATTTTTACATCTACCCTCAAATAACCTTGAGGATTGTCACTATGTGATCTTCTTTCGACAAATATTGTGGCGGGCGGTTTCGCACTTTGGGTGTGAATCAAGCTCCGCCGTGTTGGGTTGTTGCGCAGAGTTGAGCAAGTGAGTGCCTCTCATGAGGCTCTGCGCCCTAAGGAACAGAGCTCTCTCCGCATACTAGTCTCTCTTTTCTAGAATACTTATTGACGAGAATATAGAAAGCGCAGCGAGCGCAGGAAGCTTGAGTTCGTTAAATGCAAAGAATTTGTTATCACCATTCTTAGTTGTGAGAACCACCAGGTATGCAACTCCCTCTCCGCAGACACTTCCTCACATGCTAACCATCATCCAGTATTCTTAGAAAGAGAGAGAGAGAAGCTGTCGAGGATTGAAGCCTGAACATTATTATTCCCAATATCATTACTCAAAATGTCGGACCCGAACGATGGCAACGCCACCATACCCCCTTTCAACTCGTCAAACACCATCTCGCCTCCGCCCTTTTACTTTCACCACATCGTCAACCCAGAAAATGCCCACCTCCGTATCCAGGTCATTGGCCCAAACCTCGAGTTCCAATTCTCGCACCAGCGCGCAAAGGCCCTCTTTGGCCCCGCCGCCATCAGCAGCCAGCTCGACCGCAAAACTGCCGGCTTCCTCGCCCTCGCGACCCCCGGAGGCGAGCGCATCGTCCTTACTACCGCAGAGAGCGGCCACGGCTGCGGGCGCTACGGCGACGTCCTCGACGCAAAACCGGGCGTGCTCGCGAACCGGCTCTGGGCGCGGCGAGTCGTCGCAGTGGCCAAGCTGCTCGGCGTGTCCATGCGGGGCCCGTTTGATAACTTTCTCGGCTCCAGAGAGGACACGGCGGGCATCTTCCAGGGCTCGCACGTCGAGGTCAAGCTGGCCGTCCACGGCGTCTTCGTGCTCCTCAACTACTTCGACATCACGTCCGACTTTGACGGGGTCACGCTGCGCCACCTGCAGCGCCTGCGCGGCGCCGCCTGGGACGACGGCTCCCGCCCGCGCCTCGAGGTCTACTTCTCGCGCAAGAACTGCGCGCGCTGCGGGCTCCTGGTGCGCCGGCTCGAGGAGGCCACGGGCGTCGCCATCCGCCTCGTCTGGAAGCACCGCCTGCAGCTCAAGCAGTACCCCAAGAGCAACATCAGGCCCGCGCCGCCGGATAGGTCTGGGCGGCCTCGCCCGGCTCTCGACATTGACGACCAGGACATGGACTTTGGGGACGGGCTCTGCGAGATGGTGGACCTGACGGCCGAGGGGGGCGACGAAAACGACAACGACGATGTCCAGCTCGTGGAGACGGTCGACCTCGTGTCCAACCCGGCCATCACCATCTCGCCCACGCCGGCGCCGCTGCACCCCGCCGACGACTTCCTGGACGGCCTGGCCTATCGGGTGGGCCAGCTCGAGTCGTCGCCCGACGGCGCCACCGCGGCTATCATCCAGTTCGCCAGAAAGATGCGCGGCGACCGCGTCCGCTGGTTCGACTCCTCCGAGGCAGACGACTTACACTCCGCCGCCGCTGCTGCCGCTGCCGCTGCCAACATCAACAAGCCCCTCCCGGCGACTCCTAAGACGGAGCCGCCGGCCTGGATGCTGGGCCGCACTGACAGGGACGCCATTGCCGCCGCGGCCGCGGCTGCTGCTTCTGTTTCAGTCTCTCGATCCTCTCGTCTGCGCGAGATGAGCCCAGACGTCGACTTTGAGTTCCCAGGTCGCCGGGAGAGCGTCTCTCCGTGTGTCCGAGCTGCGGTGCGGGAGCGGTCGCCTAGACGATACTCGACGGGACCGTTGGGCCAAGCGACAACCAACCGACGGCGGCCTAGGTTGAGATCAATCTTTAGTGTTGATATTCCAGCCCCCTAAACGTCTTGCATGTTGAGGACTGAGGGATGCGAGTATGCCCCTGAGTCAATGAGGGGACTTTCAAGAACAAAAGGTGAAGTGAGATATTATTAGGAATCACAAAAGGAAAGGATGGTATCAATCATTATTTTTGGGAGATGGAAACGAGGACATGTTTATTAACCATGGGGTGTAATGATCAACAACAGTGTTTCGAGTCTATTGGTAGTTTCAAGCCACAGCAATTACATAGGGCTCTTCCTCTTCTGCCATTATTAAAACGGCATATTCTATACGCTTGACGTTTGTACGTGCTTTCTGTCTTATACTGTATTCGTTGTTCCCTGCGTCCCCATATCCTGGAGCAGCTTCCGGAAGCCCTCGGCCAGTTCCTTGACCACAACATCGACATCTGGTGCTTCGGGACCCTCCTCAGCCATCCGAAGCGCCGCCTCTCTCGCCTTGTCAGCCCCGGCGACGACGGTTTTACCCATGGTCATTGCGTGCTTCACATCCTTGCCTGTCCGAACAGCATCGTGCGGCAGGTTCGGTGTGATGGGCGTGGATTCTATCAAGCCCTGCCACCTCGAGAGATATATGCCTGGGCCTGCCATGCTGTTGGTATCGGAGTTGGAGGAGTCAATGAGGCGTTGAAGACGAGAGATTGAGAGGGCGGAAAGTGTCGAGAGATATGAAGAATGGGCGTCGAGGGCGGCAAGGACAGGTTTCTGGGAAGGTTCGGAGAGAGACTGGAATAACTCGTTCAGACGATAGTCCATCAGGCTTTTGGTGGCGCTGGTGGCGCTGGTGCTTGTTTTTTCGCTTGTTTTTTCGCTGGCTTTTTCATCACTATTCGCATCCGCGCTGGCGCTCTCGGCCTTAGCTGCCTCCGTACTGGAAGTCTCCTGAGGCTTTTCTTCTTGGTGAAACTTGACCATGGCAACGTTGAACCATTTCCTCATTTCCTCCCAAACCTCTGGGCAAGACTTTGCCAGGGCGTGAATCCACCTATACAAGAGAGTCCGGTTTCTCCTGAGCAGCTCCACGTAGTCGTCGACGGTGGGCATCTTCCACGCCTTGTTCGAATCGCTGCTCAGAATCGACCGCATCCCGCCCAGCGGCGTCGAAGTGCCAGTGTCGTCCTTTTTCGGCTTGCTGGTCTTGATAAAGTCGTCGATGAAAGCCTGGCCCGCCTCGACGTGCTCGCGCAGGTCCACCTGGGAGTGGATGGACCGGATCATGGGCTCATAAGCCGTAAAGAGGTCCTTGACCGTCGCGGTGAAGAGGTCGGGCGGTTGTCGACATAGCGTAGTGGTGATGCTCTCGCGGTCGCGGACGGAGAGCAGAGCGGAATAGTACTCGAGGCATTGGGCGTGCTTCTGCTCCGTCAAGCCGGCACTGAGCTCGGGGTTGGAGGCATTGAGGATGGCGGTGATGATGGACTGGGAGTGCTCTATGCTGGCAGCCCGCACCGTCTCGTGCTCAGAGCGGCTCTGGGCAATATGATCCCGGATGGCCTGCAGCATTTCGTCACTGGGGCGATCTTTTGCCCTTTCAATCTTATCAGCGCTCTTGCGGAACTCGCCCGCATCCCACGACAGCACCAGCGATATGATCCTCTGCAGCAGATTCATGCCGTCATCCGCGTTGGCCGTCAGCCCGACCCAGTTGGTCAGGCTGGTGACGCTCAGCTTGGCTAGGAGCAGGCGCATCATGGCACTAATCATGGTGGCGGCGTTGCCCACGCGGAGCGTCTGCTTGACCATCTTGTAGGGGATGAGGTTGTGGACGTTTTCAAGCAGCTTGAGGAGGTACTGCCCCTCGGGCGATAGGACAAAGATGTGGTGAATCAGGGTGGCAAGGCTGCATCATGGTTAACCAACGGAGTGACGCATGCGGTGATGGACACGAGCAGGACGTACTGAATAATGGCATACTGGGCGGCAGCCGCAATAGTCGGCGAATAGCCTTCCAGATCGTCCGTCTTGGTGTAATGTTCAAACATCTTGTCGGCCAGGTCCCCGTAGACCAGGCCCTCGACCACGTCGTCCCAAGCCCTCACAAGGTCCTCCGCCTTGGTATGGTCGTACACCTTCTCCTCCTTCTCCTCCCCATCCTCCCCCTCCTCCTTCTTCGTCTCGGCCACCGCCGGCTGAGGAGGCTCCGGGCGAGGACGCCGCTTGAGCCCGCCCAGCGCGCCGCGCCCAATCATCTCCATGAGCACGCTGGCGCCCGTGGCCAGCACCTTGCGGGTTCCGAGGGCGCCCTTGTCGTAGCTTTCCGAGAGATCCGCCTCGCCCATCCTCACCAGAAGGCCCTGCATCCGCACCGACCAGAACTCGCGGGGCAGGTCCCTCACCCCGGGGAGCAGGAGGACGAAGCCGGTGAGGAGCATCTGCGAGATGGGTGACGTCGACGGGTCCTGTTCGTCTTCGCCGCTGCCTTCGTCGTCGTCGTCATCATCTTCATCGTCATCATCATCTGCGGGGGTTTCCTCCTCTGTCGTTGTCGTCGACTTGGCCGGGGGAACGGGCGTCCTCACTCGAGGCGTCCCCGGTATGGAGCTGATGGGCGTGCTCGACCAACTCCTCCATCCCGACGACTGCTGCTGCTGCTGCTGCTGCTGGGGCTGCTGGGGCACGACAGTTTTCCTGGCAAATGGGAACCCATAGCTCGTCACGGCGCCGGGATACTTGAAGCCCTCAATCTCGGCGTACGTCTCGTGGTGGGTGAGAATGTCAAAGAGCGCATGCGTCTGCTCCGGAGTGAGAGCCGCAGGCGTCATGATGCAACCTGGTGGGGCATGAGAGCTTTTAGAAGCTCTGCGGTGCAACAAGAGAGTCGAGGGAAAACGGAGAGGGCGTTCGCTGTGTGTGTGAGAGAGAGAGGCGCACAGGACAACTTAAGAGTCTCGATCCATATGGCTCAGCCTCGCCACGACAGGAGGAAAAAAAAAAGAGGCCAACCCAAGAAGGCATGTATCAGTGACACAGTGATTGCAGCCCTTCTCCTGGTCCTTGTCATGGCCCCGGCAACTGAGGGCACCAGCTGAGATGACCATGTGGCCCCCGCCGACAAGCCCGCCGACAAGGTGACAAGGTGACAAGGTACGAGGCCTCCGCCACGCCGTTACTCGCCACACGCCCGCACTAGCCACAGCCTATTTGCACGCAACAGCGCCATTCAAGCAAGGACGGTCCTGTGCCAGTTCATCTAACTACAATCACAGATGGAAACCCGAAACCGAAAAGACCTTCAAATATACTTGAGTAAAACCTGCCCCTGCCAGGTTGCACTAAGCCAAAAAAAGAGTTTTTACCTTCCCTGCATTAAGTTCACGGCAACGTCAGCCAAGGCGGTAGAAACGATCGTCACTTGGATCCATAGCCACCAATAGGTGACCAGCTTAGTGAGACTCTGCCACAACATAACATTAGGTGTAAACATCAATTTAGACTTATCAACGTTTCGTTTATAATCACTAACAAGAGAAACGCAAAAGAAACACTAGTCCATGGCATCGTAACAAGTCCAATCCTTTTGTTCCTCCCTTATTACCTTTCATCGTGGTATCAAAAATAGCGAGCATTCAACACACGTCCCACGCATTCAAAAGGGTATAACGTAAACCACAGCACCCCCGTACAATTCCTTTTAATCTTTATCTCCTCCAAACTTCCGTTCACCAAATTTTCTAAACTGTCTGGCCGGCAGGAGGGGGGACAGCCAAGTCGCCAACCTTCTGGTGGCCGTTGGTGTAGTGTGCACCGTTGCCATTCAAAGTCTTCTGGTGGCCATTTGTAAGACCGTTTCCGTTGAGAGCATGCGTGCCATTGGTGTGACCATTGGTGTGGCCGTTGGTGTTTCCGTTGGTCACGGGGTGCGCCTTTCGCTCAATCGTGGGTGCGGCTGGGATATCACTGCTCTTGCGGGCCGAGCCAATGGAGAAGACGGGGCTCTCCCACTTCTCTCCCTTGCCAGCAAGCTCCTTGTACTCGGAAGCCTTGGAGCTGATGCCACCAGGTAGGTCGATGTTGGGGAAGATGCTGTCCTCCTTGACAAAGGCAACGTTGGCCTTCTTGTCGGCGACAACCTCCTGGGCCTTTTCTGCCTTCTGAGCAAACTCCAACTTCCAAGCGTTCATGTAGCGAGTGTAGATGTTGGGAGCATCCTCGGGATTGGCACGTGCCTCAGCGGCAGCACGGTCGACCTCTTGCTTGACCTTGAAGAGGTGGAAATCAAGAATGTTGCACTGATCCTTGATGGCCTTCTCAACAGCCTTCTGGATGGGCTTTCGCATCACCTTGAGAGCAATGGGCTTGAACAAGGCGAAGAGAAGCTTGTGGTTGGACTTCTTGACCTTGAAAGAGAGACCCTTGAAGTCGACGTCGACCTTTTCAACCTTGAAGAAGTTCTGCGAGTCCTTCTTGTGAGCCGAAGACACCTTCATCTTGAAGGAGAAGCCATCGCCCGGCAGCAGAACGTCCATAACGCCTGTGTCGGTGATGCTGGGGAAGCCCTGCTTGCGCTTGATGTGGAAGCTGACATCACGAAGATCCATCTGGACACCGGCGACCTTGACCTCAAATGTCTGGTGGTTCTTGTTGGCAATCTTCTTTCGTCCCAAGCGGAAGTAGTGCTCAGACGCCACCTCGAGCACGTTGGGGGTGAAGTTGTCGCTCTCGAGGACCAGGTTCTCAATGACAGCGTCAAACTGAGGATCAGTGTACTCGATTCGAGGAATAGGAATGTATGAAACGTTCTCCAGGACAGCTGGGATAATCACCTCGCCGATATCCTTGAGAAGGTGTGGCTTGAAGACAACCTTGCCGTCGACGCCGGTACCGAGGTCCTTGAACAGCTTCTGAATCGACTGGGCAAAGGCATTGTTCTGAGCGTCCTTGTCAAACTGGTCGGCGATGAATTTGATCTCATCAATGACGCGGTCAGTGTGGGCGCGGTACTTTTCGCGGAGCAGATATCGGCCTCGCTCGTAGAGCTCATCCCACTGGTGAGTCGACTCTTCCTCGAGAATGAAGCCCTGTTCGAGAAGGCAGCGTCGGATGTAAGCATCCATGGCCTTAAACCATTCCCTGAGCTCGGGGTCCTTGTCGGCATCCTTGTAGATCTGGCCGATAGACTCCCACAGGTCAGAGGTCGAGGTTCCGTTGGCAAAACGCTCAATGAGCATTCGCAGGTCTGCCTCGGCAGCGGCGAAACCAGATCGAGCCTGCTTGGTCGAGTCGGCGCCTCCCTGGCCGATGGTTCGACCGTGCTTACCGTAGGTCTCGGCGAGTCGAAGGATGGTCTGAATGGCCTGCGAGTAGTCCTCGTGCTGCTGGCACTCAAGAATCATCTTCTTAAGTCGGAAGATGGTCTGGTCCTTGCGCTCCTGAGGCATCTTCTTGTCAAAGTACTCGCGAGCGCGACGACGGTAGTCTTCGTTAATCTGAAGGACGTTCTTCTTGGTACCTTCATCAACATTTCCATCAAGCTTCTGCTGAGCGGTGGCAGCTGCAGCATCAATTCCTGCATTGGGATCAACTTGGGCGTCCACACTGGACTGCGGGAGAGCCGTGTTGACGCCGACAGCGGCGGCTTCCTGGACGTCCTTCTTTGGCTTTCCACCATAAAAGGTTTGCGTCTGCTTCTTCAAATTCTCCTTGGAGAAATCGGGCGCATCGTGCCAGGTGTTGTCCTCGGCAGGTGTATCAATCTGGCCAAGCTGATCTTCAGAGGGACGAACTCTGGAAGCGGCGTTGGTTGCGGCGTCACCAGCCATGTCTCGCAGAAGAACGGTGCTGTCCTTGAGGAGCTTTCGAAACTGGCCGTTGGTGATGAGCAGGGTTCCGAGGGTCCTCAATCCCTCCAGGGCATCGTTGCCGTCCTGCTTGGCGGCGTCCTTGGAAACGGGGGCATTGGGGGCAGTGACGGACTTGGTGTCGAAATGAGTCGTTTCCCAAATAAAATCTTGGATTAGGTTGCCCTCATTCTTGGATAGGAGCAGGTATTTGGCCTGCTTGATAACGTCGCGCACATCTTTAACCAGGGTCTTGCCGTCTTCGGAGAGCTCAGCGGGCGGGTTTGTGAGGGCCTTGGACTGGAGAAAGCTGCTGAGAGCCACGTCGATTTGGTCATTCTGGTAAAGCGCGAATGGTTAGTATGGTATATTCCAATGGGTTGGAAGCTTTGGAAATGCACATACTGAGGGAACCTTGCCATTCTGGAACGCCTTGACGATTCCATAGACCTGGAGCTTTCGGTTGATGTCGGCCTCCTTGAGGGATGTGTCGGTAGGTTTGTTAACGGAAGCCATGATGGCAGGGGTTGTGTATTAATTTGGGTATAGAAAAGTTGTTTTTAGTAGGTTGTGGTGTTATTTTGGGTATCAAGGTAATCGTGAAGAGTTGGATGCAGGACGTGACGGAAGCTCAGACAGGAGTAGATGGAAGAGGGGAGCAGTCGTGTTTGGGTATCACAAGATTATGACAATGTGCCTCGAAGGGACGGGGTATAATGAGCTTCAGTACTAGATGAAGAGAAAGAACACAGGAGCAGAATCATAGGGCAGGCTGAATTGAGGGCGAGGGGTTACATATACTCTCGGGTCGAATGGAGGCGCAGAGCAAAGCAGCTACCACGGTAGCTACCTACCACATACTACATCATTGCTGGGAAAGTTGGATTGGGGGAGGGAGTGACGTTTGGCAAGGGCCCGGAGAAGCGCTGATCGTGGACGTCATCGGGCCATGTCGCAGAAGTGGTTGTCGACTGCCGACTAAGACGGTTGGCGCGCACTGGGGCCAGCCAACTAAGATGCGACACAGGTAGAATTTGGGCCTAAGCTGGATGTAGCCGTAATAATTCGCAATGTCGTTTGGCCTGTACTGGCACACCCCGAGCAGCTACAAGAGTCAGTACATACAGCAGCATGGCATCATTGATCGGGAGAGACGAACGACGACAGGGGTGCGCGCAAATGGCCGTGGACGTGGGGACCAGGCCGAAAGAGGCCAGCATCCAGCCAGGTCGCAGCTGGGGCTCATCATGGACAGCGTTCTCGACTGTTCGACCCTGCCAGCTCTGGGGTGTCGAGCCGGTTGCATCGAGGGTTCGTTCGTGTGTTTCACCACGTTCGCATTGATAGGGTCGTTATCATACTTTCCCGCCATCTTCCTCCCAAACGTGGCTCAATGGCCTACGAGACGGGAAACGGGTGAGACACATGGGCACGCAGAGTCTAGACCCGCGGACCATGTTTCTGCGCCTCCCCGCGACGGCTGATGGGGAGCGTGCTACTGGGTTAGTCCCGTCTCTATTCAGACGCTTGGCTTCGGTTAATACCGTCGGCGCAGAGGCATCCAATCTGTGGGTTGATGGCTTCTTTGGGGCGTTGCTTTGCGACCTGTGTTGCCCCGGCGGTGGCGCCAGTGACAGGTCAGACAGTCTTGGATTTGGTTATGCTGCCACAGGTGACTTGTGATTGTGATGCGTTTCCTCTCCACCGCATCGCGGTTGGCTTTCTTGGTGAATCATGTCACCAGTCCATGGTCCCCCACAAAAAGAAGCCTGCCATGCGAATGAATACTTGCTCAGAAGCAATCCAAGCCAAGAAAAATGCCATGTCTCTCAGAGTTAGTTGGACCCCGCTTGGCACTCTCTCTTTTTTTCCCCTTCGTCCTCTCGTAGTCAGTATCCATGCACACAGCCTCCATCAGTGCACTGGACGGGATCCATGCTGGGCTAGAATCGCCATAAACGATCGACTGGCGGCCCCAGTTCTTAGCACCCGATACTGGCTCCATTCAATTAAACCAACCTCGTCGGGGGGCAGTCAATGACAGCTGAACCCAACTCAGCTGCTACATCGTCATGGCCAGGCACATTTTAACCAACAATTACGCGTTCGCCCCTCCATGGCGCAATCCATCTCAGTCGCCAGGTCCGGCTCTTGCTCTCGTGCCCTGATTTGCAGCACCCCCGCCAAGCCGATGCCGCTCCGTGCGCATCGCCCATCAGGAAATTTGTTCGGCTGCCGAGAGGAGATGGGCGATCCATGACGTCAAACCAAAGGCTCGCCATAGCAGGGGCCATGCAACCATCACGGCCTGCGCACGGAGAGTGTCGCACGTTACAAAAGCTGTAGCCATCATTGTTCCCAGCCTGTTGCCGTGGTTTGGGCCTATTACGACCGGGTACGTGGTGTGCCATGCCCCGTCCCCATTGCTGAGGTAGGCCTAGGGCTTGGCTGAGGGTCGACGAGGCCCGACACACGGGCGAGCTGGATCGTGGGTGTGGGCGTCCAATAGGAACCCAGGCTGCGCGATGCCGCTAGCTAGATGCAGCAGAGAGCTAGGCTAGCTTGGTAGATGTTTGGCCAGGCCGTAAAAGCAATCATGGACGATTCCGATATTCATTTGGGCAAGCCCGCCAATTCTGGAAGCATGTGCTTGGTCTGTTCAGTGATGATCACTATTTTCTGCGCGACGTCGTATCCCTTGTCTCGGCTCTGTTTACCTCGAGCCATATTTGGAAATCAGCTGGTATTGCGCGTCTTCTCATCTTTACCAATACGACGATGACAAAAGTACAAATTTTGACGAAAGTACGAAATTTGGTCCAAACTACGAGAACCCCGTTGTCAAGCCCGGGCATGCCCTGGACCTGCTCCATATTTATTCTCCTTCTTCCAAATGCCCCTCTAACATCTGTCCACTCAGCTCGCCTCAGCCCTGCTACACTGGCATCGCAGGCGCAAACAACACTCGAATAGGCTGCATCCCGCGCCGCGACACGGGCGTTACATCTGAATTACACGGGCTGCACGACGTCGCCTCGCGAGGCTTCACTGGTCCCACTGCTGAAGATGATGTGACTCTTGATGTATTCTGTTTACAGGCCTTCGACTTGAGAATCACAAGGCTGGACCTTTTAAATCCATCAGCTGAGGCTCATCGGGTGGGGCTGCAGATTATTACTGACTGAATGTGCCGTGTGTAGCCCAAAATTGCAGTGCTGAATCATAGGGCTGCAGTGCTCAATTTTCGCCATGTAATACTTCAATGTGCTCTGTAGAGTCTAAAATTGCAGTGCTGGATCATCGGGGCTGTGCTGAGATCAACCAACCACATCGGTTGGTTACGTATGGATTATAGAATCGTGATGACAAGGTTCCTGTGAAACTCCCCAGCTAACATCTGGCTATGGAAGATAGTGCTAAGCAGCCGTGAAAACACCTGGATAGAAATATATCAGCACCACCGAACCAGTTATCTACTGTCATGATAGGACCTTCTGCCACAATCCCCACAGTCTTGCTGATAATGTGCCGCTCTGTCCGTTTCGGATTAGTGATGGAATCCTAGAGTATTGTGGTCCTTCGCAGGCGACAACCTGAGCGGCCGCAGCCAGCGAACAAACCATTCGCCGTGCGCCTCCATTCATATCTCCAAGTGCTCCGCAAGCTATTGATTCAGCTCCCCCGATTTAGCAACCGAGCTTTGAGCCCTGGACCCGCTCGAATGCAAGATTGGTGCTATCCGCCGCTACGATGGCGGGATAACGATGCAAAAGGAACAATAAAGCCACGCAGCCTGGCGGCAACAGGGTCCCGCAATCGCCCACATGTCTCTCACACCGACGGCAATTCATGCGGCCAGGGTGCGCGTGCGGAATTAATACCTACCTAAGCTTTGAATCTGAGTTGAGCAGAGATCTCCCGGCACTGCTGCCGGAAGATCTTTTCCACGGCAAGCGGGGATCCCTTGGTCAGCTTTTGGAGGCACAACCTCTTTGTTGAGAAGGGAGAAATATCCAATGATAAAACCAAATAAATTACTTCTAGTGTTAAAAAAGTACGATTTACCCGAAAAATTGGATTGATCCGCATAGGATTATATGCATATGACGACCAAAGTACCCCCGACCTCGATGGCCAGCCCCACCACCGGCCCACGTCCAGATTGAGTCTTGAAGACGACATCCCAGGCCGAGGTCATTCGGCATTATACCTCTTACAACAGCATCAATGTTGAGCTGCAAGACGGAAACCTATCAGCGAGCCCCACGATAAATTGGCAGTGGGGATGATTGTTCCGCAATGGTTCGGGCGGCCTGTAGTGCGGTCCATGGATGGGACTTATAACAGCCCGTCTCCCGCCCTCAACTTCAGGGTCCTCTTGGATGATATCTTGATGAATTGATATACAGCAAAGAATATTATTCACCATGCCTTCGGAAATCCCCAAGCCTCCGTACGAGCCCGAGTTCGCGGCCTATCTAGAGGCCCTCCCCGGCCCCGCGGACATCACTCCAGAGATGATCCAGCCCCTCCGCGACGCTGGATATGCCATCATCCCCCTGAAGGATGTTCTCGAAGGCGAGCCATACGCACACGAGGAGCGCACCGTCCCCGGACCTCACGGCCCCGTCACGCTGTCCATCTTCCAGCCCAAGGGCACCGCACCCCCCAGCTCGGGCAGGCCAGTCATCTACTACACGCACAGCGGCGGCACCATCCTGGGCAACCGCTTCTTCGGCTTCAAGGAGGTGCTGCAGCGAGGCAAGGAAATCGGCGCCGTGTGCGTCACCGTCGAGTACCGCCTCTCCCCAGAGCACCAGTTCCCCGTGCCGCTCGACGACTCGTACGCGGGTCTCACCTGGGTCTGGGACCACGCCGGCGAGCTGGGCATCGACCGGGACTACCTGATGCTGTGGGGGCAGAGCGCCGGCGGGTGTCTGGCGGTGGGCATGTCGACGCTCGCGCGGGACCGCAAGGGCCCCAAGATCCGGGCCCAGCTGCTCGACGGCCCCATGCTCGACGACCGCATGGCGACCAACTCGAGCCACCAGTTCGTCGGCGAGGGCAGCTGGTCGCTCGGCTCCAACCAGACGGCCTGGGCGGCGTACCTGGGCGCCTCGGCCGTGGGCAAGCCCGACGTGAGCCCGCTGGCGTCGCCTGCGCGGGCGACCAATGTGGCGGGTCTGCCACCGACGTTCATCGGGGTGGGGTCTGCGGAGCTGTTCCGCGACGAGAGCATCGAGTATGCGCAGAAGCTGTGGGCGGCTGGTGTCGCAGTCGAGCTGCACATTTGGCCTGGAGGGTTCCACCTCTTTGACCTGCTTGTGCCGGACCACCCGGTGTCGAAGGCTTCTATCGCCGCCAGGGGTGCCTGGACGAAAAAGTATCTGGCGAAGCCGAGAGATGTGAAGCTGTAGTCTACATGTTTGTTTTGGGGCAAGGGTTCAGTTGTGGTTCAGTTGTATTTGCAAAGGAGTTTTATTGGGCGGGCGTTGGGCTCTTTGGAAAGAATAAAAACTGAATGGTTTCGTATTGCTTGTTCCATAATTGAGATGATCAGAAATGTGCAATATCACGTACATAGTCTTTGGTAACGGGCAATGACACAACGGTGAAAGTAAGACCAGTCAGACGAAGCTTCTCGATTTGACCTCTAAACGCCATCTATGTCGTTTTACTAACGCATTCCCATATTAAAAACAATTCATGCATCTTCATTCGTCGTTGACTGCTTCGTTCCCAGGTTGTTAAACACGTTCGCCTTGACCTGGCTTGCGATCAAGCCTGACCTCTCCTTGGAAGCAATCGAGTTGGCATCCTTGGCCAACTTGTCCACAGCCTTGTCGGTTCCCTTCATCCTGCCACCCATCATGCCCTGCGTAGCTCTACTTCGCGTGATGTTTCCGGTGGCTTCCTTGATCTTGGAGCTGAGATCCAGCATTTGCTTGTTGCCGAAGTCGCGGTTGGTGAGGAGAGGGCTCTGGCTGAGAGTCTGAACCCAGTACTTGTGCCACAGTAGCTCGAGAAGGTGGGAGTCGAGAGAACTCTTGAAGTGGGAAACCTCCAGGCTGTAGTAACGGTTGGCGTGCGCACCAAACTCAGCCGCCTTGGCCAGAGGAACCGTCTGGAAACCATCCGAGGTAGTGCTGCTGGCGCCTTCGGCCTTGTGGTTAGCAGGGTAGGTTCGGAAAGCGCCAACCTCGACCTTTCCGGCGTTGATGGTGCGGTCGGGATCGATGACGACGGCAAGGAACGGGTCCTGGAATTGTTGCTGCATAGCTTCGGTGTCGACGTCGATTCCACTCAGCCAGCATCCGTATCCAGGATGGCTGTGGTACCACCCCACGACGTTCTCCTGTCGTCCCTGAGCACGGCAGAGGTCGAGGTATTCGACGAGGTATTCGTTGGCCTCTCCCTGGGCGTTGACTCGAGTCTCGGTTCCTTCGACGGGCAGGCGGAAAGCGTCGGTGACGACAAAGGTGTCCTCGTCGATGTAGCCCTGCATCAGGCCCATGACCTCGAGGTTGCCACCGGAGCGGGCGTGCATCGTCATCTTGATGAGAGCAACGGCGCTGATGCGCACGTGCTTAAAGTAGTTGGGATCCTTGGTCCATGGTCGAGCAGAGCCGATGCTCTTCTGCGCCTCGGCATCGTAGTTGTAGAGAGCGTCACGTTTCGGATCGACCAACTGGATGTTGTTGTCCAGCTCTGTGGCGAGGTTAGCAGCCGGAATGAGGTGGGAAATGTCGACATCGGGCACACGTACCCCATGACTTGAGAGCGCCCGCCTCCATCTTGACGGCCCGACTCTCCCTTGGAAGTGTAGGGCTATTGAGATGGGGATGGAGATGGGGATGGGGGAAAAGATGCAAGTGAAGGTGATACCAGAGGCTGGCTACGATGGCGATTGCCCCGCTCTGGTGTTGCCGCCTAGCGGGCTTATCGATAAGAGCTCATCCCCCAAAGTGGACCACAAACAAGGGGAGGCGATCAATTGGCTTTGCTGGAATGAAAGAATAGGCAATTTGTTAATTAATACTGAAACTGTCAGTAAACTATTTATTTTGTGGAATTCATAAATCTTCCAATAATCACTATTCGTCGTCTGGCGGAGTAAACCCAGCAAAGTTAAAAGCTCTTGTTTTGGTTATCTGGGCATTAAGTTGTTTCAGCCACGCCAAGGTGATGTGTTTAAGAGTTAATGCCAACAACCGTTACTGAACTTAACGATGCTAAAATTCCTATTCGCTCGATACTTGGGATATTCCGAGAATTTTACAACTCTAACACTTCTATTGAGGTCGAAGAGTCAAATGGTTGCATGTGGTGTTAGCTTTCCAATTCGTATCAAAAAGAGGTTTTCTGGAAATTGCCAAGAATAGTATTCCCTCATCAACCAGTTCAATAAGTCTCAAGGAAATAGTTGAAACCAGCTTCCACCCAATCGTAAAGGTTAAAGGGCAAAGAACATTTATCAGTACAAGGACATAAGCCAGTGCTTGGCAAACGGACATGGATTCTAAGCAAGCCCTTCACCATCCCACGTGAGGATCGAGATATCCCTGCAATCTAACCCAAAACCAACAACCTGTCAGAAATCTCACTGAAATTATTCCCTCAACAGCACATGCAGTGGATGTTTCCGCTTTGTGCTGCTAGTCCCCTCCAGATATGGCAGGGGCCTCTTTTTACGATCGGATCGACGGGCTGGGTGTCTTCGCCGGCAACACCGTATCTGGCGGGACCATTAACATTCAAGTAGCACCTGGTCAGCTACATCCACCCAAATTTCGGCATCAATCTTCCTTAGCTAACATGCACATATTAGCCGCCAAAGAAAATACCGACGCACGGCTTAATCCATTGTCAACAATTATACCCTTTCGCCGTGACCCCAAATTTGTCCCACGTGACGGTTATTTGTCCAAAATTCATCAACTATGTTCCGAACCCGCCGCCCGCGCGGCTCTCGTGGGATTAGGGGGGATCGGGTAAGCTCTGCTTGTATTGTTAAGAGTTTCTGCTGATGGAAGTATAGGAAATCACAAATAGCAATTGAGTTTGCCCATCAGCTGAGGGACATGAGTCCGACGAGCCAGCGTGGATTATGGGTTTTCTGGGTTCATGCTAGCACCAGGGCGCGAATTGAAGAAGATTTCAAGGCCATCGCGGACAGTTTAAAAATCCCTGAACGAAACCAAGAGAAGGCGAATGTCATTCAGCTGGTTTATAATGAGCTGAGCAACGAAACAATGGGAAGATGGTGTATTATACTTGATAGTGCCGACCATCCCGATGTGTTGTTCAGAAAGAGCGAAAATAACCATCATGGACAATCACTAGCGGAGCTTTTACCTCAGAGTCGAAATGGTTCCATTCTTGTCACAACACGCAGTCGAGATATTGCCTATAGGCTCACTGGTGACCATCAGAGCATCCTCGAAGTCGAGCCCATGACAGAAGTAGAAGCACTCAAGCTTCTAGAAACCAAACTAGGGTCGATTGCAGATACAAGTGCAGCGCTGGATATAGCGCGAGCCCTCGACTTTATCCCATTGGCCATTGGACAAGCCGGGGCTTATATACAAAGGCGGATGCCGCAGACATCGCTCATCAAGTACCTATCCGAGTTTCGAGAAAGTAGTGCGGCGAGATTGAAGCTCCTTGGTCACGATTCCGGTGACTTGCGACGAGATGGAGGCGCCTCAAATGTTATTCTGACGACTTGGCAGCTATCGTTTGACTATATTCGTTCCAATCAGCCTTCTGCCACAGATCTGCTTTCTCTCATGAGTTTCTTCAACCGACAAAGCATACCCCTGTGGCTTCTACACCTTCCTAGTGAACCAATGGGCTTCAAAAACAGATGTCTTGAGGTTCTCAAGGCCTATTTTATCGGCCAAAGCGCTCACTCTACTGAACAACCCCCAGAACTGCCCCATGCAGGCTCGGATCAAAAAGATGGTGCAAAGATCGATGCCAACAACATTTCAACAAGCACAATCTTGGAAGATGACTTGGCAATTCTTCAGGACTATTGTTTAATCACAATATCTAGCGGAGGCAATACAGTCGAGATGCATGGATTAGTGCAGCTATCGACAAGAGCATGGCTTGAAACTAGTAATCTTTATGAGAAGTTTGGCAAGATATTCATTGATATAATGAATGATTCTTTCCCAAAAGACTTTTACAAAGGCTGGGAGACTTGCCAGGCCCTTCTTTCACATGTCGAAGCTGCTATTATACATCACCCGAAAAGTGTCAAAGCGAGAGAGAAATTAGCAGATCTGTTATATCGTGGGGCAGATTATGGCTATTTAAGCATGAAGCTTGATATAGCAGAACGAATGCTACACAGAATGATACAGATATACGAAAGTGAACTAGGAAGAGAAGGTGACCAGATACTCCATCGAAAAATGCTTCTTGCACTAGTGCTCCTGCACCAATACCGGTTGGAGGAAGCGGAGGAACTGGGAGGGCACATTCTGGAGAGGTCGATGGCGAGACGTGGAGCTAAAAGTAGAGCCACCTTGAAGCTGATGAATGACGTTGCAATAATATATCATAAAAAGGGATTGCTCAAGAAGGCAGTTGAGCTATACGAGAAGGCATTGGAGGGGGAAAGGGCGATACTGGGGACAAACAGCATCAGTACGATCCACACTATGAGAAATCTCGCATCAGGCTACATTGACCAGGGCAGATGGAAAGAAGCAGAAGAGCTGGCATTGGAGGGGTTGGAATGCATGAAGGCAACTCTAGGGGTTGAACACCCCAAAACTCTCGTTGCCATGTCCACTCTTGCGAGTGTATATTGCGCTCAGGGAGATTTTACCAAAGGAGAAGAGCTACAGCTGGAAGTTTTGAGAGGAGCAGAGGGAAAACTTGGGTCAACCCATCCAATGGCGCTTCAAAGCATGCGCTGCCTTGCAGACACATATGTCAAAAATGGACGATGGAAGGAAGCAGAAATACTGCAATTGAAAGCTTTAGATGGGATGAGATCGCAGCACGGACCAGGCTCATTTTTCGTTCTCAATCACATGGAAACCCTCGCGGAAATATACAGGGTCCAAGGTCGACTGAAAGAAGCAGAAGATCTGGAGTCGAAGTCATTGGAAGGGATGAAGGCAAAGCTGGGGTCCAAACATATTAGTACCATTGACAGTATGGACAATCTCGCAACCATATATAGATCCCAAGGTAGGTTGAAAGAGGCAGAAGAGCTCGCGTTTGAGGCATTGGAGGGGAGGAAAACTTTTCTAGGGCCCGAGCACCCCAACACCCTCATTAGTATGAACCATCTCGCAATGGTATATAATCAACAAGGTCGATTGAAGGAAGCAGAAGAATTAGGATCTGCGGCATTGGAAGGGATGATGTCAAAGCTAGGGCCAAAACACATTGGTACCCTTAGCACTATGGATCATATTGCAACAATATACAGATGCCAAGGCAAGCTGGAAGAGGCAGAAGAGTTGGGATCGGAAGCATTGGAGGGAAGAAAAACTTCTCTGGGGTCCGAGCATCCTACCACCCTCATCAGCATGAACCATCTTGCAATGATATATTACCAAAAGGGCCGACTGAGGGAAGCAGAGGAGCTGGGATCCCAGGCATTGGAAGGTATGAGATCAAAACTGGGGTCTGAGCACCCTGAAACCCTGGCCTGCATGAATGGCCTTGCTTGTTGCTGGGAGAAACAAGGTCGAAAGGGGGAGGCCTTGGAGTTGATGAAGCAATGTGTCAAGACTCAACAAGAAGTTCTTGGACCAGGTCATCCAGATACCAGGGATTCTGTGGCTAGACTGGAAGATTGGAGTTAGGATAAAGCCAAGTTTTCAATAGTTCTCTAATAACAAGAAAAGAGATTTAACGAAAGCATCTTGCTTGAAACTTCCGAGGGTTTGAGGTAAGTTGGTAAAGTCGAAAGAGTTCAATTGTGTCAGCCCCTTAACTCAACAGATGAAGACAACAAGATTTGTTCTGAAGACTCTAGTATCCGCAGTGGAATCATCAGTTCAAAGATTCATGCAGTGAACACGTAGAGAGGGATTTTGGTGATAGGTAACTGATCTACCAAGGACCCAGTACTCTGTGTGGCGTTGAGCTCCGGTCCAGCAACCGGGGAACAGTTTCCTCTTTGGAACAAAATGTTCCGATGACCATTCTCATGGACTTCATTCGACAATTATTTGAACCCTGCATCCGGCCTCGTAATATTCCGGGTGATGTCAATCCTGTGCCGCAGAGCCAGAGGAAGCGAATATGACACGTCGTGTCGTGGATCGACAAGCTCCTATCAATGCGGAGCTTTGCTAGGGCTACCAGTTCAGCTTTACGGCAACTTACAGGACTCGGTGGCGCAAAAACAAAAGAAAAAGGGAAAGAAAAAGAAAAAAAAAGCAGACATAGCATCATATCTCAAAAACAGCAACCGGGACTGTGCGTTGCAGAGTCACGGAGCCGCAAAACCCCCCGAGAACAAATAGAAGGCAGAGCGAAGGTTATGTCTGGCGACTTTAGTTGACGCACAACCCTTTTACACGGACGGTTTCCTCCCATCATCTCCGCGATGACCTGCGAGTGTGGCAAATGAACAAGAGTGGGAACGGCCCAGGGTGTCATTTACGGGGACTGATTGGCAGCCTTGCAGGAGGCTAAATGACGATGATACGCGACTGCGAGACATGCATTGTGAATTGGCTTTTGGATGACCGCCAGCGCCCTCTGGGGCCAACGCCGTCGCCCACCACAGCCCCATTTGTTCAGCCCGGCGAGTGGCGCGTTGGACGTCCAGCGCATCGGGATCGTCGGCAGTGTGTACATGTCAAGCCGCCCTCGAACATGCATCTCAACCGTTTTCGCGCCAAGGGCCTGCGGGCCCCTAGTTTCCGCCCGGCCACGACGGGTGATTCGAACGACGACGTGAGACGTGGCGCTGGTCGAGGCACGGCTGAATCACAGCGATGGCGGTCCCACGGGTGATCTGGCTTGCGTCTGCTGCTTAATCCAGAAGAAATGTCTGGGAATGGGAAAAACTCAAAAGTCCTAGAATGCCACTTTGGGAGGGGGAGGGAGTCTTGGTTCTAAAGGCGAGCTCAGCCGCATCGGACTTTTTACCCCTGAGCGCTCGTGGCGGGAGAGACGCACATTGCTGTTGTTCTGCGAGTGCCACACTTTGGGGTTTCCAGAAGTAGTCTGATTCTCCCGTCCTAGAAATTTCCATCGGCCTTCCCGAGGACAGTTGCGGTTTCCAGTGGGAAACGTCTTTGGGTAAACATGTCCTGGACAAAGAGAGCCAGTCCGTACCAGTCGTTTGTGGAGCAGGCAACTAGTTCTTCCATCTCTAATGATGTTGCGTTCCCGCAGTGGTCGCTCAACATCTTTGAAGTGTCGCATGGTACAGTCACGTTGTTGCCATCACCGTTTTCGTGCTCGCTAACTCTGGTCCAGAACATCCGGGAGGACGTTGGCGTGTCGAGGCGAGCCCCCGCTGTCTCCGCTCCAAGGCGAGCCTGAGAATTGTGTAAGTACCCATCACCTTTCGATCCTCTTGTGCAGATCAATCTTGCCGGACCACACTGGAACTTCACAATTCTCCGTTGAATTGTTCACTAATGCAGCAACCAGCTTTGCACCGTTGGACCTGCCTCGCAGAGACTCGCTCGATCAAACTCTGGAAACGTTCATGATTCTCGGCGTCCCAAGCGACTTTGCGAGAGAGCGTGTTCAGTCGGTCAGTCACAGTTTCGGCAAAAACACTGATCCAACAGGGTCTTGTTCATGGTTCCATTTCCTATGCAAGAACATTGACGTCAAGAAAGATGCAATCAAAGCACCAGAGGTAGACAACCGCAGGGAATTGATGGGGTACAGCTGGCATCGGGCAGGCTTCTTCTTGCGAGTCGACTCTGAAGGGTGTGTTACCTTGGTATGCTTCGGTTCTACGCCCCAGGTCAGGGAAAGGCTGAACGAGTTCATTGCCTCCAATGCCTGGGAGCATGTCCTGGACAATCCGTACATCCTGTTTGATCTAGTCTTGGAGGGCTTGTATTACGATGTCGACGACACGCTATGGAAAATGAATACGATTTTTGGGCCTATTGAGCGTGTGAGTAGTAGCTCTTGGGCTTTCCTTGATCTCAGAAACTAAACAAGTACAGTCAATTCTCGAGTTTGCCAACAAAGGAAGCCGCAAGCTTAGCTCCAAGATCCCATTCACGGCGATGCAGAACTGCGCCAAGCACATTATCCACATTGCAGAGGCTCTCGAGTCGTGCATCATGCTCGTCGATTCAACCATCCAGCACGTTGACAGCGATGAACAGGCTCTGACGGACCCGCACTCTAACGAGATTGTCGAACAGCTCCGAGAACGCCTACAGTACCGACGGTCCGTCTTCCGCTCCAGCCAGCTTCGCCTCGCCAGCCTGCAGAAGCGAATCGACAGCGCCATTACGCTCTCCTTCAACCTCGTCGCGCAACAAGACTCCATGGCCATGATTCAAGACTCGGACTCGATGAAAATCATCGCCGCCATGACGATAGTATTCCTACCTATAATCGGAGTCGCCACGGTTGTTGGATCACAGCTCTTTGTAACCCATCACGTCAGGGATTCGTGGAAGGTCCTGATTACACCACTCTTTTGGACAACGCTGTGGATTTCCATTCCCTTGACTGTGGTTGTGGCAATCTGCGCTATAATCTGGCACTGGTGGAGCCGTGGTGATTCTCTGGGTGGAGGGGTTGCTGATGTTGTCAGGAAGACGAAAACAGCCGCATTCAACGCCTTGTCAACGAGAAAGATTTCTTGAGTCTGGTTGCAACCCGCCCAAGGAAACAAGTTTCACGCCTTGGCTTCAGAGCTAACTTTTATTCTTCTTACCTAATTCCACTTTGGAGGGTTACATCACCATTCCGACGCATAAAATTAGATAAGTTTAGTCAGATTGGATCAACAGTGCCAAGCCCTCAAGCAACAAGGGCGGCATGGGTCCTGAATTGTAATTTGTATTTGTTCTTGAAGATATACACGAATGTTGCTTATATACTATGGGAACCAAAATGTATTGTCATCGGGTTCATCCCCTTTTACACGGGAACGTGCCGCTTAGCAGGTGAAGACGGCGGGGCCAGGGATGGTGTATGTAGCGGCTAATCCAAATGTCAGTCAAGGCTCAATTAAGATCTAGGGGGTTTATAACGTACCCTTGTAGGCATCATAGGTGATACCGGCATCGGTTCCCTTGTAGGCTCCAGGGAAAGCAACAAGGTCGGAGGGCTGGGTGCTGCCGCTGCCAGTCACCTTGAGCTGGTGGCATCCGGGATAGAACTGAGCACCGGGGTACTGGTAGGCCGCGTGCAGGGCAATAATCTCATGTCGAACAAGGTAGTAACCAGCCTTGAGGCAGCTGGGGATGGTGTAGTCAACACCCTTGTTGCCGGAAACCATCAATGAGGACTATGTTTGTTAGCATTTCCCTCCCTCTGATAGTGCCCGAGATCGACTTACAGCTCCCCAAGTGTCAGAGGTTCCAGTTCGGCCCTGCTCCTGGACCTTGAACCACACAGCCTCCGAGCCAGGCAGCCACTCGTTGCATCCAGTGTCGGGGCAGCGAGCCATGTAGGTGAGGGTAGGGCCGACGTGGGAATCGGGCCACAGGGTCCAGGCCAAGTTGACGGTAGAGCCAGCAGCGGCGGTTGCGTGCAGGGCGGCGGGCTCGCTGCCGTTGGTGCCGCCAGCAGAGTAGCCGTTGCACTGGATGTCGATCGAGGTGACGTCTTCGACAGGTCCGTTTCCAGGAATCTTTCGCGAGATGCGCTCGGGGACGGGCGAGGTGTAAGGGTCGGTGTAAGGCTGGTAGAACTCATACTCCTCGCCGCCGATAGTTCCGTTGGAAACATAGCCGTGGGCAGCGACTAGCGCCGCAGAAGAAAGAAGAGAAGCAAGGACACGCATTTTGAAAAAAAGGTTTTGGTGTTTTAAAAATGGACTGAAGAAGAGGATAAAAAAATTCAGAGAAATTCCACGGCCAGCGGGTTGAATGTGTCGAGATGCGAGACGAGTCTGGCCCCTTCTCCATCGTGGGAGAGACACGCCATCTTAAATACAACCGCCGGCAGTGTTGAAGATTTCTGAATAGATCCTAGACAGCAGATCTAATGAAGGACTCGAGTCCCATGAGAAAACCCGCCATTCAAACTCGGTTGCGTTGTTGGAGGATCCTTGGCACACCGCAACGTTTCAAGTGTCGCGCGTGGGAGAAAAACGCCATTGGTGGAGATTCCAGCCCGCCCTGGACGAAACAGAGAGTGGATTGCCGGGAAAACAAAAAAATCTGGGGACGCCCTCGCCATGGATCGATGTCCCGGGATTATCGATAACCTCCCGAAACCGTAAGAGTTTTAAAGCTCCGGGCTCTGTTTGTTAGCGAGGGCCAACCCATGCAGCATGGTTCGCATCGCCGGGCCCAAAGGGGGGGGGAGGAGAGGTTGACCTGAAGCAATGACGCGCCAGCTTCGTCTAGACATGGGATGACTTTCATACAGGTACACGCACGGAGCATCGGAACCAGATTCTTATTGTCTTTAGCTTTTTTTTGACGGGATGCCAAGATCATTTTGAGTGGTGGATTTGTACACATGGTGTTGCATGCTGGGTGAAGGGACAAGTGAGCTTGGCAAGTTTGCCCAAAAGAGCCACAAAAGCAACATCCGGCAGCGTTTATTTGGGATGAGTTCTAAATAAACATGTTCCGTATCCACAAAAGTCCTTCTCATCAGAGGTTGCTTGGGCTATACCAAGAAGAGCGGTTCAAAGAGTTGAAGGGTTAGCCAACCTTTGGTCAAATTAGCCGTCCCAAGGAAATGCCGCCGGTTACCCCTTTAAGATTATTCTTTCCATATTAATATTAATAATATTAATAGACATGCTGGTACAAACAATCACGTTCTCGTAGATTGTAAAGTGGCGGCTCTGCAAGCCAGCAAGTTCCACCTACTAAGCAGAGGTCTGAAGCCGTCATATCAATACGCCCAAAGAACTATTACATTTATGAATCCCAGTTGCTTTTCTATGCAACTTCAAGACATGTCCACTGTATTGTGTGTTGTGCTATGCAAACGTAAAGACTTGGTTTGTCATCATACCCTAGACATGGGGCTTCTGCAGCGCTTTCTCTGTAGAATTGTATCAGTGGGCATATCATCAACCTAGTGGATGGTAGTAGGGCCCAGAGGCGTTAAATTAGCACCAATCCCTTTTCCCTACTGGTACATATCAATCGCATAGCATGGCGTCGACTCAAATTTAAAAACCACCAGCCGCCTACAGATAATCAATCTATAGATGCATCCACTACAAGGGTCAATTTCCAACTTTTTCTTTTTTTGATATTCTACGTCCCACGTATTGTTGAAATCAACACTATGATATAAACAGTAGCGAATATATGGCATGTTCTCTAATGAGAAAATCCACCATCAAATTACAGCTGGACGCATAATAAGTCTCCTTGAAGATCACTACTAGGTAATGTCGCGGTTTTCAAATTATTTGAAATCTCACATCTCCAACACACTGATCCCAGTTACCAGGACCTTAAGACTTTATTGAAGACTAGTAGGTCGTCAGAGTGTCAATTCAGGGTGTGAGGGGGTTGTCACAGCAAAACATCAAATCTTCTCCCCGTTGCCAGTCTAAGGCGATCCACAACAAACACTTCATTTATTCCAATCAGTTCCAGTTAAGTTATCACTAGATCTTGTATGGGATCATACTAAGGGTCTTTTTTTCTTTATATGACAATAGTAGATTTAGACGGGCGACGCGCTAGAGCTGTCACCTGCGATTAGCCACAACTCTAGGCGGAGTTTATTCTACCCTTAAACTTCACTACTTGTCAGCTGCCACTTGCTGGCACGCCCATTCCTCTCCCCCGCTTTCTGCGTCCTCTCGTGGTAGAGATTTTCCTTTTTCCTTTGAACTTACTGGGTCTGTTTAGACTACCACGCGTTTCACTGGAACGCAAAGAGCTCGTCGAAGCCCCGCCCGCATACATGGACATGATGTGATGCGCCCCCCAAGGCTTCGACCATCTTGGATTAAACGGTGATGATTTGACACAAGTGAATCTCTATAGTTTTCCCGATACTACGATCATACATATGTGCATTGTTTCGAGTTCGGCGCATGGTCATGCTTCCCGACGCCTTTGTCGCTATTGTCGACCAAAGAACAATGTGATTTGACCAGCAACCATATCGAGGCTAGCAAAAAAAATTGTATTTCAAATGTAAATGTTAGAATAATTCCAATTGTGTTTAATGTTTCCGGATTGTATAGCAGTTGGCGTGCTTTGGTCCGCCGAAGTGCCATCCGACGGGCCTACGACAAGGAGATCAAGCCATCAGGGATCGAAATTCACCGGTAGATGGAAATAGCATTCATTCCCAGGGCAAATGTTCCCCCTGTTTACCTGTCAGACTAAAACTGTCAGCTCTTCCGATGGTTCCATGACACCAGCATAGGGTCGCCCGAAATCGATCTGTCAACTCTTAGCCTGCCCTAGAAAATATGAGTAATAGTTGTTCTAGATGGTGATTATAGGCCTTTCTATATTTTCAATATTGTGGTATCATCTATAGGTTTGTCTACCTTAGATGCAAAGACTCGTAACTAAACTTCGAGTCTGTATCAACTGCGTCAGAGCTTCGGAAACCTCTCTTACCCAGTATTAGTCCCATTCATCAACGATTTACAAGAGCATATCACAGGGTCTAAGAAATCAGGGTCTGAACACATTCGGCAATGCCGTGAAGCACACAATCGTCTCACTATATTTAACAACCCACGTAGCTAGAAGACGATGTTCATCTACCGATTCTAGTATATAGGGTCGAGGCACTTTTTACAATCCAAAAGCTTTAGGAACAAACGTATACTTTAAGAGTGCCTTATGATTACAAAAAGGAGGCATAGATTTCTTGTGGTTTTCGGATTATATCATTGGGCTTTTTTGTTTGGCTTTCTTGGTAGGATTTTGATTGTCCACAAGCTGGATCATTCAGAGTCCATATCAAATGCTTAAAAAACCACTCACATAAACAAGGGGGGGAATAGAAGGTAGACATATATACAAACATTGACTAAATAGAATGATATTGAGATAAAATTTGTTCTTTCCCTTTAAACAGCCTTGGTATTTGGTGCTTATCATTTTCCCAGGAATTCTCTCTAGGGTAGGTGACATGGTGGGGGTGATGTGTAAGCCAGTTCAATGGGGAGCAAAACCACGTTCGAATGGCGATATGATCAGCCAAACCGTTGGGAACTCTGGGGTTTAATATATATAATTCGCCTTGCGTGTGAAATTTTATACAAAGTGGCTTGGAGGCTTTACGCCATCTGTGGAATTTACCGAGAGCGTTTAACGAAGAATGGTCATTTAGAATGTGGAATTTCGATGCCTCAGATTTGTGTTTTTAGGCGAGGATCTTTACTTAAATGGCACCAGGCTACGATTCCAGCAAACGGGGATTCGGACGGTGGGTGACTTCAATTGATCACCAAGTGTTGCGTCCATTTGGACCTTGTGTATGTCGGTCGGGTTTCCTATTCGCGAACGCACTTTGGTAAGAGTGCATGGAACTTTTGGATAATCAAGCTCTTTGGCCGATTGTGACCGATTTTACCGATCATGACAGGATGGAAAAAACAGGAATTGGATGAAAATTGTTGGATCATACGACGGAAACCTGGCAATCCAGAAAGGCGGATATAAGTGGGAATCGTTAAAGTTGCATTGTGGCTCCGGTACGCAGTGCAGCGACCCAAAGAGGAAGGACTGCAGGCCGCATGCATTGTGGTCTAGTGTCCAGCGTACTGTAACATCAGATCCGCCTCCAGATAACGCAAGTGAAGCATCTCCAAACTCTGTTCTGGAAGTGCGGATTCCGGCCTCAATTGTCGAGTCAGAGGTCATGGTAATGCCACGATAAGCGCGCTCCGGAGTCGGAGACGACCAGTGGTGAGGGATCCTGCGAACTAGCGCCTGTGACAGACCGGGGCCAGACTAGAAGCCTTGGGCGACAACGAGTTGGGGTGCGTGCGTCGCTTCTGTTCTGGAGCATTGCGAGAATGGAGGATGGGAGCGAGACGGGGCAGGCATGGCGTCGCATCGACCAGAGCGGGATCAAATCTCGATTTGCGCTTTGATGTCAGCCAACTCGAGGGACGCTTAGATTTGGCCCTAGGAACGTTATGGAAACCTTGCGAGGCAACCCGCACCCAGCCTGGGTCTCGGGTTGCCCAGAGTTTGCAGCCTAAGGCACTTAGGTGTGACTGGCCTGGGGTGTGCAGCACGTGAGGGCCTTGGGTGGGAACCATCAAGAAGACCCTGGCGACAGCAGCATTAGAAGCCGAATGCTTGAAGCTCCGGTAGCCCAGCTTGCCGAGCACACACACAAAATCGCCAATAGAAAAAAAAACGAAAACGTGACTCTCCCCAGTGCCACCACAGTGCCACACCAGTGCAACAATGAACCCGTCGATGCTTCCTTCTGACTTCCTATCCAGGCGAACCTGCAGGACACAAGCGAGGGTCTGATCAGCATGAGATGAGAAACTCCAGGCCCCAACCTGCAGGTGGGCGGGCCTCAGACCCCGCGTTTTCGGATGACGGGGGGGCATGGGATGGAGG
>NAGG01000297.1:0-31365 GCA_003031705.1 Calonectria naviculata
CCCTTCCCTCCCCTCCAGGGCTCCTTCCCGGCGTCACCTCATCTCTCATCCCATCCCCATCCCACTTTCCAACTGACCTGACCGCGCCTTGTTCCCTCACCACCCCAACCTTTTCCCTGCCCTTGCGTCCGACTCTCACCACGACAAGGAATTGCCGAGCCGACCTGATATACACCAGATTCACCATTATAATACTCTCTTCTCCCTCGCACCCCGGCTCGCCAACCGCTCGTCTTGCACCTCCCAGAAATCCAGCCAAAATTTCCCTTTTCCCGTCTCCCGCCCCAATGTCCGATTGACGCACCCGCCTTATCGCCGACGCAAGCGCCTGCTCCCCATGGAGCGCAATCACATGCTCGCCCCAACCCGCGATCGCGAGCCCTCCTCATCCCACGATGCCGTCCTCGGGCCACCGCCTCCCATGCCCACGCCGCACATGATGGGCATCGCACCTCCCGCCTACTCTGCGTCCAGCCCGGCCGCCGCCTCCGCCATGAAGCTGCCCGACGTGCCCACCGAGCTGCCCGCCCCGCGACCGTCGCTGCCGCCCCTGGCTCACCGCGACAACGACGTCAAGCTGCCGTCGCTCAGCTCCCTCACCAGCGACCTGGCCCTCAACCCCCCGAACCACTGGGCCCCCATGAATCCTCTGCCGCCGTACCACCAGCCCGCCCACCACCCGCTTCAGGCCGCCGACAGCCCCGTCAAGATGGACCTCGACGCCAGCAGTAACAGCGTCGTCAGTGCCGCCTCCCCAGACACCCTCGCAGATGCGAGAGCGAGCAGCGTGAGCCTCGACGATCCTGACGTGAGGCTCGCCGCCGAAGCGCTGGGCGATTTGAGGGCCGGTTTGTCTACCCGACGCTGAACACAGCACCATGCGCGCAGGCTAACCACGCGACAGACTTTGTCTCGTCACCTCCCAACAGGAATTCCTCACTCCCAGTCAGCCCACCGACCTCTCACGGCTTCCAGACATCTCGAACCCGAACGCAATCCCCACAGCCCGAACCACTGCTGTCGCTCCTCACCACCTCTCACCCGCTGCTCGCCAGCACTATCGAGGGCGCAACGTCGGCCTACGGCGGCGCCAAGAACTTTTCGCCGCGTTTCCGAAGCGGCGCCGAGTATGTTGAAGGATACCTGACTCCAATCGCCAACACCGTGGGTTCTGTCGGTAGAAGAACCGGTGTCGAGGGCGGTGTGCGGTGGTTCTTGGGTGCAGGCCGGAGGCACAACAGCTCCTCGTCTGATCTGGAATCAGGCGTCGGCTCAAAGAAGCGGCGCAAGGTCGACAATGGCGAGCCTGTGAGCAACAAACGCCTCGAGAGAGAGGGTGGAAAGCAGCAGGTCGGTGCACTGCAGGAGCTTCCAGGCGAAGCCGAGGGAGCGCAGGACACCTTTTCGCCGTCCAGGCCCCGCCGCATGTCCACCACGAGCACCGTCGACACTCTACCTGCATATGATGAGCTGCGGTCGCCGGCTTACACCGAGACGGCGGAGTCGCAAAATTCACCGAGACCCTCAAACTCGAATGGAGCTTGGCAGTCCCGGCTGATCATGTCCACTTCCGGACTGAGCATCGCAATGAGCGAGGAGAGCCTGCGAAGCCTCAAGTACTGTCTACGATGGCTTCGGTGGGCCAACAGCCACATTGGCCGTGTCATCGGGGCTCTCAAGGACACGCTCGAGCAGTACGACAAGGCGGATGCGGCAGCTGCCGCCAACACCCAGGGATTGCAACAGGCAGGCGCACCCAGCGAGAAGAATGGTACAGGTGAAAATGGCCAAGACCAATCACGGACGGAGCTTGCCGCCCGCATTGCGTCGCTCAAGGGAGATGTTCTCAAGACTCTCCAGGAAGTCATCATTACTGTATCAAAATACGCCGGAGGCGCTCTGCCCGAGAACGCCCGCATCCTTGTCCGCCGCCATCTCACCAGCCTGCCCCAGCGCTTCCGCGTCGCCACCATGGCGGACAATGCCAACCAGGCCAACGGCAAGGACAACGAGTCTGCGCTCCGCGAGGGCGCCCAGAAGGTTCTCGTCCTGGCCAAGGAGGGTCTCGACATGGTAGCCCAGGTCAGCGGTGTCTTGGACGGCACCATTGTCAGTGCCGAAGAGTGGTGCGAGCGCATGGGCAAGCGCAGACGCAACCAAGACGAGGAGAAGGCGCCGGCGCTTCCCCAGACCGACGCCAGTGGCGATGTGAAGATGGGCTGATTTATCCCTCCCCAAAGGGATCAATTCACGTAAAGGCAAAAGTTGTGGCAAAGAAATCAGCAATAAACAAGATATCCCAAGAAAAATAAGCGAAAGCTGGAGAGGGAAAACACAAAGAAAAAAAAGGCCAAGCAATACCAGAGACGGGTGAAAGCACTTTGTTTCCACGGCCGGAGTTTGGAAACGCGATTTACGGAAGCTGATGAGCTAGGAGAACTTGACATGATACCTGATGTGTGCCGCGAACATGGGGCACCGACATTTACATTCCTTATTGATTTCCTTTGACATTTTAAAAGAGTTACGGGCCGGGCATGTCAGACTGCTTGCCAATTCCGACTTGTCATATAGCTGTTTTGTTTTGTTTCGATGCGAAAATAGGGCGTTTCTGGTGGGGATGAATCCGAGGGTGCCTACGAAAGGGCGCCGTGTGTCTGGAGAGTTTATTGCCGAGCGCAATTCCTTTATTCTGTTCGCCTGGGTAATTCCCGCCGAGAATCTGACAATTTTTATTTGATGTTGCGTTGTGTGTCGTTGAAGCTGGCGTGGGCGTGCTCTTGCACTCCCGCCGGCCTTTATCCAATATGGCGAGGTAATTCTCTGGTGGAGGGTAATAATATCGACATTCAATTAATGGCTGTTTCTTGTGGATTACTGGTCACGCGATGTTTCTCCCGACGCCACGTACTCTTTCTTGTATCACACCGCAAGTGATGAGGTGAATCAATCCCCACTATGGCCTCTCGCCCCTCAGCCACCGCACCTAATGTTCCCGTTGAGACACAATGCCGGGACATTGATCGACATGATTTAGATCGACGATGCGGCGTGCTGGGGCCTAATTGCCCCGCACAATTTGAATTCGTATCTCGCATTCCATGTCGGGAGCTGGCACTGCCGGGCAAAAGCGAGGGATACGGCTGTCGAGACGTCATCCCTGCCGTGAAGCTTTTGGGTATTGGAGGCACTTTTGCGGCTGAGCAACATTTTATGCTTAGTTTTTCGAGGGATCACGCCCGGTTTCAAAGAGAATCGTCATTGATTTGGCCGCGGAGGCGGGTGATGCTGCGGTTGGAGCTAGAGTATCTTTTGTTAGGGCAGTCGTGCATATCATGGCTGTAAGTCGGCGTATTCTGGTACTCATAGATGTAAATATAAAAGATGCTCCTCTATCATGCTACCCTCTATTATTCAAGAGAACCATCAAGACTCAATTCACAATGAAGTTTATTCTCGCAGTATTATCACCGCTTGCGCTGCCCATTGTGGCGGGAGCAGAGAGTTCGCCAACGGTGACCATTGAGTCTGGTCCCGTGGTGGGCGTGGCAACTCAACTTCCAAGTGCAAGCCCCATCAACAAGTTTCTCGGAATCCCTTACGCAGACCCGCCAGAACGGTTCAGTCGCGCTAAAAAGGCCAAGCCATGGAAGATTCCTAAGGAAGCAAAGGAGTATGGGCCGTCGTGCCCTCAGTTGTTTGTTGACAGTGGTGAGTTACGTCAACATGGGGCAATAGGCAGAGTATTGATATAGTGGGATAGACATCGGTCCTGCAAAGGAAATTCTTGAAGACTTTTTCAACGACCACCCGCCTGAAAGCGAGGACTGTCTTTATTTGAATGCGTTTGTACCCACAACCACCATGCCTCAGGGTGGCCGTCCAGTTGTCTTGTTCATCCACGGTAAATGCCCTCCCTCTTTGAATGGACCCGGGGTTAACTTGTCCAGGCGGCGGATGGCAGCAAGGAAATGGCCGTGCGGACATGTCGGGCTTTGCAGCGTACGAAGACGTTGTAGTATTCATGTTCAACTGGCGCACAAACAGTATGTGGCCGAAGATGACTTCTCATGACCCCAGTTTAACTGACTTGTGCGATAGTTTTTGGCTTTCCTAATTCTCCAGAGCTGAAGCCCACCGAGATAAACCTCGGCCTGTACGATCAGCAGCTTGCGATTGAATGGGTCCAGGCCAACGCCAAAGCCTTTGGCGGAGACCCCAAGAAGGTGACTATCTGGGGCCAGTCTGCGGGTTCCATGAGCGTGGACATTCACCTGAACAAATACGGCGGTGACAATCCCCCCTTCCGCGCCGCCATCATGAGCAGCGGCCAGTTCTCCATCGGCTTGCTCGGCACCGCGGCCGGCCCCCAGAACACCAAGTATTTCGAGAACGTCGGCAAGGCCCTGGGCTGCAACGACACCAAGACGCAGATTGCTTGCCTGAGAAAGGCCAAGACCAAGGACATTATCGACGCAATGGAAAAGACGGGAGCGAGCTTCATGCCCGTCGTGGACAACTCGAGCCTCCTCAGCCACCGCGCCGAGCGATGGCGAGAGGGGAAGAATGCAAAGGTTCCTCTGCTCACGGGAACTGTCGCCGAGGAGGGTCGCGCTTTGGTGAATCAGCACATCAATATGAGCTTGTTTGAAGAGTCTTATTTGCCAGATTCGCTGGTCAACAAGACCCAACTAGATCGCATCATGAAGGCTTATCGCGCTGATCCTCATTTGAAGAGCGACTTTGACGTTGCAGCAGAAATATACACGGAATATTTCTGGCAGTTTGTAAGTCTACTCCTTATTGTCAACTCTCGTCGACGTGTGAGTGGTTGCTGATGGCACTAGCCGCAAGCAATGCTTGCCAACATTACTGCCTCCCTCGGCACCCCAACATGGCGGTACTTTTTCAACAGCTCCGTAACGAGCATGTTTCCCGAGAAATACCAATTCCTAGGAAAGTTTCACGGGTCGGAAGTGGCGCTGCTGTTTACCACGCCCACCTTTGAAAGAAATGCGAGCGGTCTGTCGCTGACGCCGCAGCTGTACACGCTCGGAAACTACTTTCGTGGAGCCATTGGTAAGTTCATCAGGAACCCTTCTGGTGGACCGGGCTGGCCAGAAGTGGGATCTAAATACGCCCCGTTCGACGTGGAGACCCTTGGCGATGATGCTGCCGGCAACACGTCAGTGGCGGGCCTGGCGGACGCGAACGTGGTGGATAAGAGATTTGATCTGTTCGAGGACCTTTACCCTATGATTGAACAGATCTTGTAATGGGACATGTTCTAGTTTAGTAATAGTTTGTGGATCAAGACTTCACATATAGAAACAATATTGTTCTGAATCGTCATCATATATTTATTTATCGATTATGGTCGTAACTAATCGTTTCTCAATATGAGCAAGCTATTCATGCCATCCCTATAATTACATTTTGCTTTTAAATACCTGTCACAAGTTAGTTTTGTTCATCCCTTGGTGTTATCGTCCGTCACTTACCAAGAGCCTTGGCGAGGGCAAGGCCAACGCCGTGAGCGGAGCCGGGGTTCTGGCCAGTGATGATCTGGCCGTCGACAACGACGTGCTCACCCCAGTCAGCAGTCTTGGTGTAGTTGCCACCAACACGCTTGATCTCGTCCTCGAGGAGGGCGGGCATGGCCTCAGTGAGCTTGACGGCAGCCTCCTCGGAGTTGGCGAAACCGGTGGCGTTGCGGCCCTTGAGCAGGGGCACGCCGTCGACGGTGACGTTGACGAAGACGATGGGACCGTGGCAAACGGCGGAGACGGGCTTGCCGGCCTTGTAGAACTCCTCAATCAGCTTGAGGGAAGTCTCATCCTTGACGAGGTCGAACATGGGGCCTAGGAGTGTTAGCCACATGGAACAATGGGTTGCGAGCGGGACAGGACGAACCGTGACCACCGGGGTAGAAGATGGCATCGTACTCGGAGGCCTTGCCGAGGAACTCCTTGAGGGGGGTGGTGTTCTCCCAGATGGCCTTCTTCTCGTTGAGGAACTTGACGGACTCGGCGTCCTCCTTGAACATGTCGACGGAGACCTGGTCGAGGGGAGCGGCACCACCGGCGGGGGAGGCGACGGTGATTTCGACCTTGGGGTTGGCCTCATCGGAGCCGACGAGGTCGTAGTAGGGGTGGGCGAACTCGGGCTGAATTGACAAACATTAGGACTCTTGCTGAATGTAAAAGTGCTTGAATCAACTCACCAGGTACCATCCGGTGGGGTTGCCGTTGTCCATCTTGTCACGGCTGGTGAGAACGACGAGGACCTTCTTGGGAGCCATTGTGAATGATTTGGATTGGAATTGAAGCTTGGATTGGGATTCGGAATGAGAGCTAGTTGCTGGAGTTGATGCGATGTGATGCTGCTCTCAGAGAGGGCGGGAGCTGATGATCTTATAGCAACCCCGCTATCAGCTACACCAAAGCTCCAAGCTTCGCCCCTCCGCCGCCAGCACCACCCAGCACCACAGCAAGCTCCCACAGCAGCCAACAAGGTTTGACAGGGCCAGAATGTTCCCCTCGGATTGGCCGACTGCATTACCAAGCAATACGACCCCACTGGCATTGCTCGGCTTGACGTCAGTCGGCGCTGTTTCCCAGAAGGGACAGCCTCTGCCGACCGAAAAGGGAGAAGGCGGGCCGCGAGTGCGACGAGCCGGATCGAAGCAGACCCCACCCCGCGGCAACGTTTTTTTTACCAGCAAGGTGTGTCCTGGAGGGACATGTGTAAATATGTTTGGCCATTGGGGTTCGCCGTGAGGCCGAGTGTGGGTAGCGATTGGCATACAACTCTTACATGCTTCCAAAAGAGTGCAAATACTATGACGGTATCATGATACAGCACAATTGTCGTGTGCAGCAAAGCTTCTACGTCATCTCCCTGTCGCGGGGAGAGCAAAAAAACTGTGCCTGTCGTTGCTCCCCTGGAACCGACTGCCTCGGCGATGCAGAAGACAGATCCACCCGCTGCATGCACTGACAGCCATGGGGTCCGAGAACCAGGCACCATCCCGTGGTTGGCAAATGTATCCCCGTCTGATGTCGTAAGTTTTCGGCTTTTAGAACTGCTTCATACGGCCTATCTAAAGGCCGACTCGCGTGCCACGATTCATGTAGACCATGCATTTGCTGGAGAAGGATGACAAATAATTGCACCTTCATCGCCCAAAGGTGCCATGCTGCCGCCTGTGACAATTTCTCCTCATTCTTCCATGACGTTCTGGGGGGTGGAGCAGAGAACCCATGTGGGTTGGTTGGTCGCCCTGATACGAGGCTTCGAAAGCCCAACGGAGAACGTCATCCATATTCCAAACACGTGGTCCTGTGATAATATAATGCCAGCCTCACGCGATTATCTATGCTATTAATCTGAGTGTATAAGTTTGGGGCTTGGCCAACCAGAATGCATGAATGGATTCAAGCCTAAAATAGACACAGCTATAAATTGATGCGTTTCCGCAAAGCATGAAGAAGTATTGAATTAGAAAATAGCTCGTTAATGAGATTGAAAACTGGCCTAAATATCAAAACCTATGATCTCTATCAATGTGATGCTGAAATAACAACCATTGATTGAGTCGACGCCAGCCAAGAAAACTCGGATAGACTTGCCTCCTTGTAGGGCGTAGTGCCAACACAAGACTTCTAGTGAAAACTAGAAACATAGTTCCTCTGCTCGGCGATCTCGGTGTCGCAACCGAGATCATGACCCACCTGGCCTTCCTCCATGTGCCGATGTGCCATCGGCAATCGCAATTGGGATGAGGGCTGCATGCGCTCGCGTTTTGGCCTCTTGGCGCTCGCAACTTTAAACGAGCCACACTAATTGAGAGATTTCTCGGCGATGCGCATAATTATCGCGGGCGCCAGCCACTGCACTGTGCTTCTAGAACGGGGACCTCTGGTAAAGCTTTACCCAATATGAGATCCCCCACAGCCGGGGTTAAGCGCAATTGGCCGGGACTGGGCCATTATTTGGGCTGCAGGAAGGTGTTCGAACCGAACGCGAACTTGCGAGTTCCGATAGAGTGACGGAGAAGATTGATTCCACTCTTATCGTCGTCCACTGGGTGGTTCTCGTTAATGGAGCAGAAGCATGTGCTTACAACATCATGCGTGAACCAAAAACGGGTTCACAACCATAAACTAGATCAATCGGAAACACCATAAACTCTATATATAACAAAGGTTAATATTTATATATTTAAATGTTAATTATTTGGGATGCCATGGTTTTGTCATTTGCAAAGCTGAATCACGTTTTCCGCCCCATCTTCTTCATTAACATCCGCCGGCATGGCGGGGTGCCACTGAGCCACGCTATACTTGTGTATAGTATTTTTATTGCCAAAAAAGAAGACCTCATGGAGTCATGGACCACATTATCTCCGCTTGGAAATAAGAGGTGAAAGTCGAAACGAATGGTGTGTTGCGCCCTGTAATTTGCAGCCGTGCTCCAAAACTTACCAGCTGCAAGACTATGCAAGCCAGCTTAACCTCTTCAATAGGGTCAAGCAAGAGACTAATAAGATCAATTCAAAATTTGCATGTGCAACTTTGAAAGAAAAGGATACTCCATGCAATAATTATGTTGCTTAACCAGAAGACTAAGGGTGAGAGCTACCCGGTACCGTGTCGAATTCTAAGATAAGTAACATAAAATGGTCTTATTAATAAGTAAACCTAAAATTTATTTTTAATTATGTTAATAAATAAACCCATAAGTTGCACTTTATTTTTATTTTACTTATTATGTTTCTGGAAAGCTGTCGTAGACGCAATGTGTTGCCCGGATCTTGGACCCACATTGGTTGTCCTGAGAGTTGACCACTGAATGGACAACACACACAAAAATTAATCGCTTAATAGACTTATTACTAGCATTCTGTGGGAAGGATTTGTATTCTTATAATAACTTCCTTCCTATAATGTCCGTGATCCGCGCTGGATGCCCGTATCAACCATGCTTCCCACATCGTTCGATCCGTAATATATTCCCACGACCCGACTAGAGCGTGAAGAGATTCACGTTTTCACCTGACTCAATTAGCTTGCGATTCGCCTTGCGGAGCATATACTTCATCACAACACAAGTGATGACCGAGACGATCGAAGAGGCCATCATGAGAATCATTGCCATGGTATAACGCGGCTCCTGCGAGCTAACGAAAAAGTAGGGCGAGGCAATGTTTCCGAGTTGACTCAGGATATTCACGATGGCTAGGGCGCATGCTCTTTTCTCTACCGTCTGATTTAGAGTGCTGCTGGCCCATGCGAAAACTCCGGCATTGCTTGAAAATGCACCACAAATGTAGAAGAACGCCGCCACATATCGTGCCGCGTTGTTCAAAGTTGCGATTGAGATGATGAAACCAATACATGCCACGCTCTGCGGTACACCAATGTGATATCCGCGGTCCTTTCGTTTGCCACTGGACCATGCCGTAGCAAAGGCTACAACCGTTGCGACTAAGTATGGAGGGGCCGTGAGAACCAATGTGATTGTTCTACTGCCAAGTCCGAAGCCTTTTACAATTGTTGGAAAGAAATTGTTAAAGCCATATGCGGCATGATTCGCCGTGAGCATTACAGCCTATCCACACCACGTTAGTTCATATGCGACATTGAAGGGCATACGACTTACAAACACCCAAGTCTTAGGGTCCATTACCGCAAGCTTTAGGCCGTGCCAAACACTTGGGTCATCACTGGGAAGAGAAACACGATCTCTGGCGATTCGCTCCTGAGCTACTATTTGCTCTTTGTCTGTCAAAAGCCACTTGGCAGCGCCAGATTGCTGACCGGGAAAATCTGGAAGCAAGAAGATCGCAACTACAGCAGCTAGGAAACTCCCAGAACCTTCGATGATGAAGAGCCACTGCCATGCGGTCAGGCCTCTGGTGCCTTCCATTTCAGAAAGCACACCAGCCGCGATGAGCCCTGAGAAAGCGGTTGCGAGGAGAACACCAGAATAGAGAACTGCGGTTCTTGCTGCGAGTTCTTTACGAGGATACCAACAGCTAAGCAAGTAGACGACTCCAGGAAAAAATGGTGCTTCTGCAATGCCCAAGAAAAAACGGATGACAATTAGGTGTTGATAGTTCTTGGCACCCGCAGTGGCGGCACTGATGATCGACCACAAAGCAGTCCACGCGGGGATATACAGAGACGGTCGAGTTCTCGTGAGAAGCATGTTGCTGGGAAGTTGCATCAACACTAAAAGACATGTGAGTTTTGAAGGTTGTTGTCATTAAGTACGGCACCGAACTTACTGTACCCCACATTAAGAATCGAAACTGCAACATTGAATTGTGACCCTTTGAGTCCAAGATCCTCTTCAAAAGTACTCAGTTTAGCTTGGCTGTTGTGATGAAAATAGTAGTTAGCTTGCTGATATCTGTGTCAAACATGGATATACTTACGAAATGTTTGATCGATCAAGGTAGTTAAACATGTATAAAATCCACACCACGGGCAACAGCGTAAAATCGAGCTTTCTGACGAGACTCTTCTCAGTTGCAAGCCATTCTTCGGCAGTAAGATCTCCCGCGGAATCTTTATTCTTGAGCTCTGGCCCATCCTCCTTGTCATAGATGTCGGTGACATGGAGGGACGTGGCTTTTTGGTCGGCGCTGACCTCGTCCTTTGCCATTTCGATAAAATTGGGGGTTGACTTGATTTAGAAGTCAAATTAGATGCAATGAACTTGACGGGCGTCGCTGAAGTCGAGGAGCATGCTAGAACACAATTTCGTTCTGGAGAGCTACTCCATTCATTTATATGTTGTAATCCCCAATGAGATCTCAAACCCCGGACCAACTGTTTACGTCTCATGGACTGATTCTTGCGCTACCCCGCGCGCGCTGGGATCATTCCCCAGACTAGGAATTACTTTGCTGCCGTGGAAGTGTTTGTGATTGGATTGGAGGACACTGGCAGTATTGTGGAGGTGTGAAGGAGAGGTTGGAAACGGATGCGTCCGTTTATTCGCCCCCTGTGTGGCAACGGACTGCTCCGCAATAACAGCTGTGCCTCCCCGGGAATCTCCAACTGAATCAATTGGCAAATGCGCTATTGGGTGAATCCGTTAGCTTCATTTCCCCCATCCCTTCCCCCGCAAGTGTCGTGCGGGGGGGACGCGGGGAGAGCCACGCTTGACCCCTTGAAGTTGGTCAAGTGACTTTTAATTTTCTGGGTTAGTTTCTCGGCAGGAACAATCCGGTACAATTCAAAATATGACTACTATGAATTCGTGTTGGTCATCAACTCGGAACGTTGGGATCTCTGAGAATGATGTCTGGATTTTTACAGTGTAAGTGTGGGGTTGTTGGGGAAATAAGCTTAACACATAAGAAATTGGATCCCCAACCCTGCAGATGCAACAATGGCCTGTGCGATAGATGTTTGACCGCCAATTAGTTATTGATCTGTCATCTGGAATGGAGAGGAAACAACTGGTTAATGAAGCTGGCTGATCAGTCCATTTGCTGGCGGGTCTGTCGATGGAGGCTCGGTTGTCGGAATAGTTGTTACAGCACTTCTGTCAGACACAAAAATAATTTTGATATTAGCCAGATACACAGTGGACTTGCCGAATCCTCCGCATTCTGACTTGCCAACTATGGAATCGTGCTATTGCGGTTGTAGAGACAGAAGTGTCCGAGGCAGATAACATAACGTTCATTAAGCTGTTGACATAATTTATTTATTCATTTTATTTATTTATCTGTATTATATATCTGTATTTATTTATTTTCGTCTATTCATTCTGGGTCTCTGCATGTTCCTGTCTACATACCCACGTTCTCATTCTCATCACCGGATTGGAGGGGAAGTTATTCATAACCACCCTACTTAAACAACCAAATGCTAGACTGCAAGCCCAGAAATTCATAATAAACAACGATGTTACGACATTTGCTGATATAAACAAGAATACACTTGACGCCGCCGATTATGTTTTACATGCCTCATTCCAAGGTAAGCTGTTTGATGTAGTTGAGAGCGCTCCCGGCGCGAAGCCAATTGATTTGCCCAGAATGAAACGTGTGGTTTAACTTCGCAGTCCACTTTGAACCATCCTTCATAGTGACTTCCATTGTTACCTGCTTGCCTGGCTGAAGCTCGCCTTCATCAACATCAAGAAGACTAATTTTGTCACCCTCCTGTATTTTGTCATAATCAGCTGCGTTGTCAAATGTTAGAGGCAACATCCCCTGCTTTTTAAGGTTTGCCTCGTGGATACGAGCAAGGCTCTTTGCAATAACGGCCACACCACCAAAGAACCTTGGCTCGAGGGTGGCAAGGGACTTAGGGAAGCGTTGTTTATAACGCAGGGTATTTCAAACTTGACACGAATAAGTCGCTTGGTGCCCTTCTAAGAAATAACATCTTCTATCCGAAATTGGCACTATCTTGACGGTCAGGGGCTAGGGCAAGTCTTGACCCCATTGTTTTCCATAGAAAACGGCTCTGAACTAAGGATACTCGTCGGAAGACCTTGTTCATCCAGATTATAGTATTGCAAGATGCCCATGCGGCTGTCTATGGACGAAATAGTCAAGAAATGCCCGCAATCAGGGAAAATACAGGCATCTTCGTTCAGGTCGATCTTATGGTATTCTTTCATTTCCAAGAAATCTACACAGACCGATTTGATTTCCTGAGAGGCGCACAGTTGGCAGTATTTTGACGCTGGGCAGGGTTCTCCGTAGACAGAAGGGCCTGCAACTCTGTTAGTCAAAGAATTCATAGCTGGCGGAATTCCACAACTTACATTGATGCCCACAACCCAATGGCTTTTCGCATCGTCTCGAGCAGGGTAGTGGTTGGGAGTTGACCCGTGTGCTATCTGAGCAGTGGTTGTTGTCGGTGGGCCGTGGAGGTGCCGGGCTGGTAGCGGCCGCTCAAATCGCTGGGAGGTTTGAGTGTTGGGCTTATAATAGTAAGGGGAGCCTGCCCATTGGCAGCAAACTTGCAACCTGGAAACGACAGAAAAATCGATGTTCTTTCGCAAGGCAGAGCAAGCTCAATACCAGGACTGAGAAAGTCAAATGCGGTTTCGATTGTACCGAAAAACAACGCCAAAAAGAGACAGAACTAGGTTGACCAAAATGCAACACCATCAAAATCTTCAAGAAGAATAATCACAAGACTTACGAGCAAGAATTCGCCATCAAGAAGGTATTGGCAAGGAAGGTGGAAAGTGTGCGAACAGCGTGCAAATTGGCCGAACAGGACTGAGCAGCGTCGAACCTGCAGGCTCGACGATAAGCCTTAGGTTGGAACCATGGTAGCAATCTTTTGCCCGAAGATGGTATTCGATGTGAAGATTTCCGTTGCTGACCTTCAAAATTTCTTTTTGAAGAGAAGTTAGCTCCTACCGTGCCCCAACGGAAGAAGTTTGTCAACGAAATGCTAGCGATGAGCAGCACCGGATCTAACCGACGCACCCACACCCGTGAAGAGGGTGGGCTTCGGGTCACTCCGAAAGCCAACTACAGCCTCCATGCCTATTTAACATGCGATTTCCCCAGCACCGCATCGCGGGCTCCGGGATCAGCATTAGGTAACCAATTATCCCGTCATCATGGCTTCTAAGCGCGCACTAGATCACTTGCGCAAATTCACGTCATGTGACGTAAGTGACATTGTTTGTCTCTTTTTACTCTTTCACAAAACATCTAACAAAATATAGATTGGTGATGCGCTGGTGAAATTAAAGTATCCTTTTGGCGGCTATCTCGATGGACTTAAGTTATACTCCCCGAACAATGAAGCCCGAGTTCTGGGCCATGCTGTCACAGTTGAGATGGTTGAAATGAGTAATACTTCAGCACCCACGCTGGACAAGCATTTTGTCGATCATAATGAAGATGGCGGAGTCATGTACATCCAACAACCCAAGGGATTGTACTCTGCTTGTTGGGGAGGACTCATGTCCACCCGCGCTAAATTCCTGGGTGCCCAAGCTGTTATGATTGATGGTCGTATGAGGGACATCAATGAGCATCGCGAGATGGGCTTTCCGGTTAGACTTTCGCCATACCTCCTTTGGCCTCTCATTTTCTGACATTTACTTTTGGCAGGTCTTTGCCAAGAGTACTTCGATTTTAGGGTCCAATACTTTCACCAGGGCCTCCAGAGTCAACATTCCGCTGCAATTCAAGGGCGACCTTTGGATTAACCCAGGTGATATACTTGTAGGAGATGCAGATGGCGTGGTGGTAACGCCCCCTTCTCTGATTGAGCAAGTAATCGAGTTGTGCCGTGAGCGAGCTGAAGTCGATGAGAAGATGTTTGCCGAGCTTCGCAAAGGTCAAGCGATGGGACATCTTATCAAAACTATCCGTAAAAATAAATAAACCTCAATCCAAGTCAGAAATAGTACCAAGAATGCCAAACATATGGTCATCTCATAGCTGGATAAATGCGAAAAACTAATAGACGACCAAATTAAGGCCGAGTTTATAGCATAAAAGGCTTGCCATTTTTATCAGGATGGAAATTCGGTTTATTTCGCTGAAAATTCATCAAATTTATAATACTATTATTATTCTTAAAATTATGACTTTGGCTAACAAACACTGTTGTGTGTCAATCACTCTTCTGGACATAATTTTGTCAAAGAATTGCATGTATATTCTCAGAACGTATCCATCTAAAAGTTGAAAAGACGAGTAGGATTTCCGGACATGACCAAATTCCACTCCTCATCAGAAAGCCAAAGCCTCAAGCTTTGGATCCAGGCTGCATCATCAACGTCCAAATACGGAGCTTCCTTCAAAGCTTCCTCCCGACTACGGACCTTCATCCGGGGTGTGTGAGGCCAATCACTGCCGAACAGCACTCTTTCTTTGTTTGCGTCGACAAATGCGCGTACAAGAAACTTGACGTCTTCATATCCTGGATTTTTCTCACTGATGCGATATGGCGCGCTTACTTTGACATAGAGATTCCCGCTTCGAATGAGTCTGATGATCGGCTCATACCCGGGCTGACTTGTCGGGCTCTCTCTGTACTCGTCCGAGAGCATGCTCGGCGCCTTCAAAAGACCAAAATGGTCTGTAATCAGTGGAACACCTGCCTTGGCAATCGTGTCCTTCACAAACGGCTCTAGCTCAGTCCAGAATTCGGTTCGAATGGTCGTCATGGTCAAGCTCCACGGGAGAGAAAGTTTGGTTATTCTCTCGAGGTGAGCTGAAAGGGCCATCTTTTGAAGCTCGACATTTTCCATTGCACCATATCGATATAAATTGACCCGAAGGCCTCGTGTACCGGCCGCATGCATTGCGAGCATTTCTTCATCTGTCGTAGTCTCAGGGTCGATGACGCCAATCGCTTTGGTGTTTGCCTCGCCTAATTGAGGCACAAATGCCTTCAAAGAGGTGCAGTCATCTCCATAAGACAATCCATGGGTTAAAACAGAGTTGGTAATACCAAGCCTCTTCTTGAACAGCTCGAAATCGGCCACTGTAGCGGCAGGAGGAGTCAAATGGCGCTGCGCATGGTATGGAAAAGCCTCCGCTAATTTGGTCAGTGGACATACACGCAATAGATGGAGTAGTAGTATTTACGGTCAAATATGTGGTGGTGAGTATCCCATATCCCAAAGGATGAGGTTTGTTTCGATTCAATAACCGCTGCTGGAGCCATGGTGATGTTACTTCTGGTGCTTGTGCCCACTAGATGTTGCACTGCTATTACTTTGAGTTATAACGCCACAGGCCCGGTACGTCTTACTTACATTAGGGACTTGTTTTTACCGGCAAACCGCCACCGGAATAATTAAACGCTGTCGCTGAGGAATTATCCGTATCCGTACGTAGGAAGGCTCCGTTGCACTAGTTGGCATGCCTGGGTAGCTCCGTGTGGGGACGACCTAGCCGAACTCACCCAACAACTTTCATCGGGTAAGTCCTGTTTCAAAGGCTTCTGGGGAACCCAGGCCATTTTGGAGCAGTAGCAAATAAGTCTGTAGAAATAATTTACCCCCATATATACAAAGGACGTTGTTTTGGATTGGATTGGAGATGTAGATTGCCAAGCCTTGTCCATTTTTGAACTGCAATCGGTGTGCACATTCTCATAATGGCGGATAATTCGATGGCTCCAAGCCCATTTCAGTCCGTGGTGGCGGGCGCAGTGGCTGGCGGAATTGAGTCTTTGGTCACGGTCGGTCTCAATAACGCCTCTTAATGCGTGTAGGCTAACCATCTCAAAGTATCCCACAGAATATGTCAAAACACGGAAGCAGTTAATGCAAAGCTCCGTGTCATCACTACGCCTGCTGGCGACTGGTGTGAAAGAACATGGAGTCGGTGTCTTGTACACGGGTTCGATCCCGTTTTGCATCTCGAACGCCGCCAAGTCTGGTGTTCGTTTCTTAACGTTCGACACGGCTCGAAGCCGATTACCCAAGGATCCAATCACAGGGAAACCCACCAAAGTCTCAAATATGCTCGCAGGTGTTGCTGCTGGAGTGGCCGAGGCTGTAGCTGTTGTGACACCCGGTGAAAACCTGAAAACCAAGATTGTGGAAGATAGAGCTGGCCCTCGGCAATTCAAGTCCAACACTCATGCGATTAGGTCAATTATTCAGGACGGAGGCGTGATGAATCTGTACCGAGGAGTGCTTCCGGTGACTATGAAGCAAGGTTCCAATGCAGTGGTGCGTTTCACTTGCTACAATGCCTTCCGCGACACCATCCAGCCAGTCATGAACCAAGCAGGCTATGGTAGGCTAGCCCCAGCAGTGGCCGGAGCCATGGCGGGAATTGTCACGGTATATGTGACCATGCCGTTCGATACATTGAAGACTCAAATGCAGCGGCTTAGTTCGCCCAACCAAAAACGGGGGCTTTGGCAGTCCTTTGCTTCTATTGTAGGAAAATCTGGCATTCCTGGACTTTGGCGTGGAACTACGCCTCGCCTAGCGAGACTCAGCATTTCTGGCGCCCTGAGCTTTTCGATTTACCAGAGTGTAGTTGAATTTCTCCCCAGGATGGAATCTGGAGGAGGACGATTGGCTATTTTGTAGTATGAGATTTGGTTCCGACCTACTCAGACATGTCTACTATTAGAAGGAGTGTGATGCATACATAATTATTGTACTTATATTTGCGTGAATCATGAAATGCATTGTATCTTTATAATATCCTGGATATAATATAAGCAATCGTCGCGATGGTGAATGAACCTCGACCAAGGGCATGGACTAGTAAAATGATGGTGCTAACTGGTTAACGCGTAGCACAGTGCGTTGGTCACAGTGGGTGTATCCAAATATGCGGGGTTTCAAAGGGCCCATTTAACCAACGAGCACACTGCTGCTTAGTTCAAACTCGCTGTACCATTCAAATCCACACTGTACGCCACTGTTCTAGTGGCTTGTGCTTCCATCGAAAGGTTGCGGGGGCACACTCAGTTCATCCTGATCAGCGGCAAAACACCATTGAGCTGGTTGAAAATGGCCACACGGGCAAAGCCGCCGAAAAAGGTCCGGCTGGCTTGTCGCCGCTGTCGGGCGAGACGAATCAAGGTCGGTACGCCTTCATCACCATCGCCAGTGTCGCAGAGGACTGATGCCCGGACAGTGTGATGGAGAAGTGCCAGCCTGTACGAATTGCTCAAAAGCAGGAGAACCATGTTTGGATGTGAACTCGGGACTGCTGGTCCCTCGAAAGTGCGTTTATCCTTACCTTTCCAGAGCGGTGGCGTCATGAGGATGGAAAACTGAGCGCCAGCGTCTAGTTTTGCGTCCGCTGCAAGAGCCAGAATAGCCTGGTTGGAGGACATCATCAAAGACCGACTACCGGATGTCGATTTATCTGCAGGCCCTCAGATAGATGCCGGTGTTGATCCAAATGCCTCATCTTTGATGAATGTCGAACGAGAAACGGATGATGGCCCCAGTCCGCCAATTGGACCTCCGAGAACCGAGCAGCACGCAAGACATTCTCCGCAGCAGTCTCTCAAACGACCAGCCGAAGAGGCATCCATGGAGACTTTTGACGCCTCGTTTCCAGAGCGCGCACACTCAATTGCGGTGAATTTAGGGATGCTCTCGCTCAATTCTGACTCTTCACAGCGACACTACCTGGGTTCCAGCAGTGGACTTCTTTTTACTCATCTGGTGGGAGCAACCCCTTCCAGCACTGGGTCACCCTCTGCCTTTGGCGAAAACAGCGAGGCGGATGCGTATGAATCGCCTGGACAGGAAAGCGATAGCGCTCGGCAATACTGTCGTGGTTTATTTGGTTTTCTCAAACAAGTTGGTTTTGCATGAACTTTTGATTTCGGTCACGAAATTGACATTCGTTAGGAACTTCCCCGAAAAGAAGACGCCTTGATCTTAATTCAGACGTACCTGCGCTGGGTGCACCCCGATTATCCGGTTTTGGAACCATCGTCTCTTCTAAGCGCTTTAGATGCATTATACTTTTGTTCAGAATGTTCTCTCGAGGACGACCGTTTCCCTAACGGCTGGCCGGCTCAGCTAAACCCATTCCGCTGGAACGGACGATTGATGTCTCCGCACGACCCAACCTCTGAGACGATTTCCATGCCTGTCATTGCCTTTATTATGTTTATGATCTTCAATATTGCGGCCTTGGTAAAGATACGCTCACGAGTCTACGAATTTCCCCCGGAAAAGTTCTATCGAGCCGCGACACACTTTTCTAAATCGGCGTTTGCTCAAATTTCGCTGGGATCAATCCAGGCATTAGTCACTCTAATAACACATAGCATTCTTACACCTTCTGATGTTCATCTCTGGACGTTGATTCACGTGGCATTGGCCCATTGCATTGAGATTGGAGTCCATCGCGAGGAGCAGACATCAGGCACTGACGATTTCAGTTATCAACAAGTCCGGCGATTTACATTCTTCACAATCTACTCTCTCGATCGGTAAGTCTGCATTACTTTTTCAATATCCTTATTTTATCATGTTTTTGTGCCATTATTCTTTTTTTCATCGAGGTATCTCCATCATGGTGGTCAGCACAATAAATTCCACACAACATTCTTCTCAATTACAGACTAACCAAGGTAGCTCTGTGTCATCAATACAAGGCCGTCCTTTGGGCTTTAGGGACGAAACATTTGACATCAAACTACCCGACGCAGATGCGCACTCTGCATTTTTAGAGGACCCCGGGAATCTTTCGTTTTCATCGGCTGTTACTCGTTTCTCCATTCTTCAATGGGAGCTGGATCGAATTGTGTCCAATATCAAGTTGCTGTTCTACCATTTGCCTGGTGCTACATCGCAATGGTTTACTCGGCCCTTTGATTCACTCTCAGAACAGACTAGGACGAGAGAGCAGCTTGAGCGCTGGTGGGACAAGGCTTCTACCGAGCCTTTTCCAGGGCTGGACAATCGGCAACGCAGGGTTTGGGGCCTTAAATTGAAGATCAAGTACCATTCTACCATGGTTATGCTGTTCCAGCCATCCCAGATGCTGCGGAACCCAAATGAAGAGTCTCTACAGAATTGTTTCCGCGACGCGATGTGCATATTGCACAATTATCAAACACTGCATGACATGCATGCCCTTCAGTACGGGTGGCGCACTGTGCAAAATATATTTACTGCAGGGGCTACACTTATTTATTCCTTTTGGACATCAGCATCGGTGCGACACAGGGCCTCGACCTCGGACTTGTCAAAAAGCCTGAGAGCATGTTCCAACTTACTTAGCATTGGTGGCGAATGGTGGCCGTCGGTCAAGAAAGGACAGGAAAGCTTTGGCTCACTTGCCGATCTCACAATCCAAAGGCTCTATGTTGATTCTGCACCCTCCAAACTCCCCCGAATCTCACGGCGGCAGTTGCTGCGTCCTCGGAGCCGAGCGTCGCACGGCGAGATGCATTCTGGGGCGCCAATTGACACATCTGAAGCTTCACGTGGGTTAGAGAACGCCGAGGCTTCGTACGAGACTCATAATCCCGAGCTGACACTCGGCTCGGATCAAGAGACTTGGCAAGACTCCCACTTTGAAATGATGACGCAGGAACAAGAGTCCGACGAGCTGTTTCCGGAAATCGAAAACTTCCTCGCCGAGTTTGATCGATCAGAGTTTATTTGGAACTTTTCATTCAATGGTTTTGGAGATCAATATAGCAATCTACCCGAGTTTGGGGGCTAGGATAGCGAGCAAGGCCCGTGGAGTCTGTATGATAGATGTATTAATTGATTCATGTTCAGCAAAAACTTAGAATATCTACATTGAATGATGATTTAATACGATATATACTCTAAACCTTTGCAACATTCATTCGACTCAATACCAGGATGGAAATGGGGTGATGACATGCGATAGTGCTCACCTCGTCGTCCGTGTAGTAATCGGCCGAGACCCGGTTTCCGGTCGGTGCGGGTCTGTCCGTCCATGAGACGGAGCAGTCCGCAAGTACCCCACAAGCCCGCGCGGACAGTTCCAGCCAATCCCAATACTGGAGTTGTTAATCATAGACTCGGCTGGTTTTTGAATAAAAGCAGCATTATGACATAAGAAAATAACCCTGTACTCGAAGAGCCATTGCAGCTTCATTGAGTGTAGCTTCTCACCATGTTTCGCAATGTTGCTGCGCGCTCGGCGCGGCGCACGCCAACACCGTCTTGGTACCAGGCTCGTCGGTTCGCCGTTGTCAGCAACAATGTTGCCATTAGTCCCTTAGAACCAGTATGTCAATTGTTTCCCAGTTTCGATGTATTTAGATTTAACCATCGCAGTATAACCCCCTCGACTATGGTGCTCAGCTCGAAAGGCTTCGCAGCGTTCAAAGGAATTCAAGCACTAGGCCATTGACACTCTCTGAGAAAATTCTCTACAGCCATTTAAACAGCTCGGAAAAAGTATGGTCAATTGACGAGCTCGAGAGAGGCAAGAGTATACTTCAACTTACGCCCGACCGTGCTGCTTGTCATGATGCTACGGCCACCATGGCGATCATTCAATTTATATCAGCGGATGTACCCAGAGTTAAAGTCCCGACTTCCATTCACAGCGACCATCTCATTGTCGCCGAGTATGGCGCAGACCAGGATCTTAAAAGGGCGTCCTCAGATCACAAAGAAGTTTACGAATTTCTCAAAAGCGCCACTAAAAAATATGGCATGGCGTACTGGAAACCTGGCGCAGGCATCATTCACATCACAATATTCGAAAACTACGCTTTTCCCGGCGGTCTAATAATCGGAACGGACTCCCACACTCCAAACGCAGGTGGAATGGGCATGCTGGGAGTGGGTGTCGGCGGCGCAGACGCAGTGGATGCCATGTCCGGTATGCCCTGGGAGCTTCCATGTCCCAAGGTTATGGGTGTTCATCTTACTGGAGAGCTGCAGGGCTGGAGTTCTTCCAAAGACATTATATGCAAGTTGGCTGGCATCCTGACAGTCTCTGGTGGCAAGGGCAAGATTATCGAGTTTTTCGGCCCTGGCTGCGAGACATTGGGCGCGACTGCGATGGCGACAGTGTGTAACATGTCTGCCGAGGTCGGGTCGACGTCTTGCATTTTCCCTTACTCGCCAGCCATGTCTCGATACCTCAACGCGACGAAGCGAGGCGACATTTCCAGTTATGCCGACTCGTACAAGGAATCACTGCTTACTGCTGATCCTGGGAGCGAAAAATACTACGATGAAATCATCGAGATTGACCTGTCTCGGTTGGAGCCGCATATTAACGGGCCATTCACGCCTGATTTGGCCCATCCTTTGTCCGAGTTCAAGCAGCATCTTGGTGAAAGCTCGTGGCCAACCAAACTCAGCAGCAGCATGGTTGGAAGTTGCACAAACAGCTCATATGAAGATCTCGAAAAGGTTCGCGATTTGGTTCTTCAAGCGAAATCGGCTGGCTTGAGCAAGGTTAGGACGCCGTTCCTTGTCAGCCCAGGCAGTGAACAGATTCGAGCCACAGCAGAACAAATGGGAATTCTGGATACTCTAAGAGAGGCTGGGGCAACAGTCCTAAGCAGCTCGTGTGGTCCGTGTGTTGGCCAGTGGGATCGAAAAGATGTCGACGTCAAGGGTGCCGAGAAGAACTCCGTCATCTCCAGCTTCAACCGCAACTTTACCGGTCGGCATGACAGCAACCCTGCCACTCATTCTTTCGTGACTTCGCCCGAGCTCGCTACCGCATATGCCTTCAAGGGCGACCTCGATTTCAACCCCGCCACAGATCCAGTGTCCACCGAAAACGGCCCCGAGTTTCGTTTCTCCCCCCCACGATCAAGTGAACTCCCAGAGGCATTTTTTACAGGCTCCGATCTTTATCAAGCTCCCGAGATGTCAGATACGAGCAAACTGAAAGTCGAAATCGCCCCCGACAGCGACAGGCTCCAACTCTTGAAACCATTCCCACCATGGGCTCCCGGCAACGCCAAGGACTTGGATATTCTCATTAAGGTGTCTGGTAAGTGCTCGACCGACCACGTTAGCCCTTCAAATCGCTGGTACCGATACAGAGGTCATCTAGAAAACATTTCCAATAATCTCTTGCTGGGCGCAACGAATGCATTCCTTCCTGATGCCTCGTCACTTGACATGGTTGGCCACGCAAGAGACCCCCTCAGCGGAGAGATCAAAACAGTCCCAGAGGTAGCAAAAAGCTTGCAAAAGCGAGGGAGACGTTTCTGCATTATCGGCGACAATAATTACGGCGAGGGCAGCAGTCGAGAGCACGCAGCCCTTGAGCCAAGGTTTTTTGGCGGTGTGGCTGTTATTGCAAAAAGCCTTGCTCGCATCCACGAGGCCAACCTTAAGAAGCAGGGGATGTTGCCTCTGACGTTTGATGATGTTGCTGACTACGAGAGAATCCAAGAGGGTGATAAAATTAGTCTGGATGTTGATGAAGGAGAGCTTCAGCCAGGTAAACAGGTAACAATGGAAGTAACTAGGAAAGATGGGACAAAGTGGACTGCAAAACTAAACCATACATTTCATTCGAAGCAAATTAATTGGCTCCGAGCTGGAAGTGCTCTGAATTATATCAAATAGCTTGCATTAATAGACCTATAACACAACAGCTAGTAATGCCGTCAAACCGCCCCTACGATAGTCAACACCTAGTTGCCTCTCTGGCGCTCCACTACAGTGTCTGGCTCGTGTCGAAAGGCCGGTATCCATACTAGCTTCTTTGGTCTGCAATTGAACATTGGGGCACTGTCCTAATCTCGAGAGAAAGACTTGCCTCGGTGAACGGGGTTGGTCCCCATCTTGAGGGCATCGGCAGACATATCCGCATTTGAATCCGCATTTGCGCCCGCATAAGAATATGTTCTCGGAAGGATTTGTGCATTTGAATCCCCATTGATCAACAGAATTCGTCGTGATGGACAAGGATGGCCGTTTGGACAGTTTCGTCCCAGGTTGTCCATATCCGCCCCAGAGAATGCTCCTCTGGCTTCCCTTCTTGGGCAAGAACTCTACGCCGGCTGGACGGCTTTCTTGCTTAATGAGTTAAAAGTGAACACCTCATCAAATCACTGAGAGAATTTTGCATATTCTGCGGCGTGGATCGCTGCACTCGTGAGCGCACATGGATGTCTGGTCGCTGGGGGGCCTGAAGAGCTAAAAGGCCCAACCAAAAGGTCGTCATTTGCGTCGAAACTGTTGCCCACACCAAAAGTGTGGGCTGCAGAGAACCATGGCGCCTAATGTGACAAGGGGAATGTTCTAGAATCTGTCAGACACCAAATTCATTCCTCACAAATATGGGTGTTTGCAGTGTTCAAGCATGTCGCCGACGCTGCGGAAACACTGGCGCTGCTATATTCTCTGTATCCCATTCTAGCAGACATTATTGTGAATCCAACCTGTTATTCATCTATTTTTCCCAGTAAAATAAGCTTGTGATCATGAATGGCACCTGTGCAGGTTTTAATTCATCCACAATTACCTTCCGCAGACAAAGACAATTTGCGCAGTGCTCCGTCACATCTCTGCTAATTTATTTTTCCCCATTTTCCCTCTTCCAAAATATCTTCCTCCATTTTTACCATTGCAACCAATGGCTCCTCTCTCTTCTTCGCCTCCTTACCCTTTCCCTTTGATCTGACCGCCCAAAGACATTCCACTAGTTCGGCCAACCCAAACCTTGGTGAGAGAGGTTCTCGAGTCCTGCACTGTTGCCTTTCCATTCATATCACCGCATTTATCGACAACCATTACAATTCACCCATTAGCCTATCCAGCCATTCGTGTCTCCCAATTCATGGCGACAAGCCCACGCCAGGTCCCATTGGCTCTCATATTGCCACCACCAACTGATTGCCATTTCCTACTAATGATCTCATCTTTGCAATGAATATAATTTCTTCGATCCAAGGCAAATAGAGAAGCAACTCCCGAGGTTTTGCCTCTAGTGGCGCTGTCGTGGCGCTGTCGTGACATCTATCATCCTCTGCTACGAAGGACCATCATACATCGTGGAGGTCAACATTCCCATCAGCATTACCAAGACATAGTAAGGGATGTAACCCCTATAGCTAAATGGAGAATATGGACACTGACATTCCTTGAACAGGAGAAATGAATCAAATACAGACGTGGTTTAGCCTAACCTTCAAAGAGATGAAGATTCAACTGGACCAGAACACGACGGACATAAAACAGATGCAGGACCATCTTGACCAAGATTTAAAAACAATGGAGGATCTTCTGTACAAGTTGAGGGGAATTTTCAGGTGCAAGAAGCAGAGCCCGTCAACTAAGAGATTCTAGGGGAAGATGAAACAAAATATGAGCAGCTTGAGCAAGATGGACATACGTCATCTCTTTGAGATCGATTACTGGCCCTGAATTGACTATCGTGGTATCAATTTCGTGCCGAGATGTGTCTCTCAATCTGGAGATTGCCGTTGCCGACATCATGTCCGAGTGAAGCCTGCGTGCAGAAAAGCTAGCAAAGAGGGGACGTCGCTTCCCCATTGCGGCTATTCCCTGTTTCTTACTTCGAAACATAAATTCATTTTGCACTGGCTTGATTTATCCATTATTTATTTGGAAATTTCCTTTTAATAAACGAGTCACCTGCCTCGTCGTGTTCTCAAGCATTCAGCTCATCCATATTAGTTGGCCACTTCCAGGGTAGTTTGGCAACAAATGTTTCCCTTTTTGGTGATTTTTGGCTTCAAGGTAGCTTTTCCCCAGACCTCATTCATCTTGAGGTTGGTAATTACTGCTACAAAATGGCTTTCCAGAAGGTAAAAAGTAGGTGAGAAGAGCAGGCGATTGCAAAACAAAAACGGCTTGCTGGCATCAACCAAGTAGACATGTGGAGGATGTTTGACGTGGAAAGAAGTTTTTGTATTTTGAACCTTCAGGCAGTCTACCTCTATAGCCTACTAGTTCGCCTACGCATTTTGCTAGTTACCCTGTTAACTTTTACACAGTAATTATCACTGCAGGTGCTGCATTTTCTTGGTTTGTTGACGTTTTGCCTCATATGTCAATCTACTCGTCATTGCCCGTGGTGTCGCCCATGGTACTAATACCCCACCCAACGCCCGACGTGATAACTTTTGAACCCAGACAAACTTCACTGCCATCACCCTACTCACTTGAAGAGGCCTCATATCACCACAAGCCTCCAAGGTAGCTAAGATGCCCCAAAGCAGCCCACGTCCAAGGCCGGAACCCATGGGAATAGTCGCAATCATCCACCGCCAACCCATTCGCTTACCTCCTTCGCGCTTCCCCAGTCAGTTGGTGTGGCGCCAACCGACCCAACCATTTGTCAAGGAAGGTAACTGACGCGACACAGAGAAACAGGGATTCGAGTTCAATCAGTACCCGGAGCAGCTTAGGGTGAGCCTAACGGCACGTGCTGAGCTTGCTGATACAATCAACAGTAAGCTCTTCATCAACAAACGTGCTCACGAAAACCTGCACGTACTTCCATCAAAGATGTTTTACGAAGGCAAGGTGTTTCAGGCTACACCAAAGCACAAATATATCCTCCTGGTGTTGTTTACCTCAAGGAACATGTTCAGCGACTTGGGGGCGTCGCTATTATAAGCAAAGCGGAGTAGTGATTCAGCCCAAGGCAGTGGGGAGGAGATGAGTCTGATCAGCCTTTGGGACCCGGCATGCCAGGCTTAGATTATCGACCAAGTCTACCTCTGTTATATTTCTGAGGTGAATAATATCCCCAACACCTACGGTATCCCAAATGTTTAGACTAGGGGGTGCTAACTTGATTCTCTCGACAGCCTCAAACGCCACTTGCCCACACATCCACAGCGGTACAAGGCTCCATGATCCGAATCACTGTTCGTCTACGACCAAAGGTAAATGATATCCTAACCTTATGATACCATCTTAAGAAAACGACTAATTTTATGTATTAGGCTATCATCAATAAGCCTTTTTGTTGATGCGCCCCAGGGAGTTTTGTCAGACTTTTATCTCATTATTTCACCTAGGTGCTTCTAGTTGCTGCCGCCCAGACATCAATAAGTGGTCTAGAAATCCATCACCTGTCTAAATCAGTCCACTCTAGTACGATGATTCTTGAACTCAAGGCCATTCATAAACTCTACCTCAGTGGTTCCTTTGTGCCTTATCCACCGTGATCAGTTCCACCTACTACCATGTGGCCATCGCTCAACATCGACGAGATAGCGCTGTGCGGCGAAGCTATACGGCGTTTATCTCAAAGCAAAACCTGTCGTGATAATAGCTGCACACCTTGTGTGGATACGCACGCATTGGTAGCACTTATGACCGTCCAAGACGTCGAAGGCGTTGTTCAGACCCGAAGCCGCAATGGCCAAAAAACGGATCAATGTTAGAAACATCTATTAAGGTTTTGAGCAAGGTCTTAATGCTCTGGGAAGCAGATCAATGTGACCAACTGAGAGATGTGAGGCTGCCGCAGACATGCATCCCTTGTCTGCGCGCCGCGTTCTGTCTGGTTGAAGCTGCATTTGTTTGGCCTGCCTGCATCTCAAACCCACTGCTTTACTAGTCGGAGATGCATTCTTTTGACAGTCCATCCACGCGATCGGCCTCTGCTCAAACTCTGACAAGAAGGTAAATGGGACAAATCCGGGGAGGCAAGCGTGCCTGCCGTCTACCAGTACAAAATCGGTCATTGCCAACACTGTCAGAGTCATATCAGAGCGGAAGAAGCAACCAAACTTGACGCCGCCTTGGCGAGGCACATCAACCCCAATGTCGATCAACAATGTTGCATGAATCACTGCAATCCTGATGACTAGGGTTATCAATAGCAGGAATTATTGCTATACCGGCCTCGTGCTGGAAATGCTCCGAACCAAAAGCTCTACTTCATCCACAACAGCGGCTTTGGCGACTCCTCACTGTCAATCTCGGGTGCAGCCTCACTGCCGGCCTACATCTCGCCGAAGTCAGTTAAACGATGATCTTGGGGATGGTAGAGCAAGGTGGGAGTGAGGACTGTGAAAGGCAGAATAAAATTGGGCTGATTACATACCCAGGAAGATCTCCAGAAATGTCATTTATGATTCAGCGACCGAGTGGAAAGATTGCCGGGGTAAGGTATTCGATTTCAACTCAAAGCGAGCGGTGGCCTGGACGAAGGTCACTAGGCGTCGTTATAGTGGGTGTGGTGACAACAGGGCTGGCGATGGTTGGAGTGGAAACAACAGGGCTGGCGATGGTTGGAGTAGAAACAACAGGGTTGGCGATGGTTGGAGTGGAAACAACAGGGGCCGCAACAACTGGAGCGGTTGTAGAAACAATAGGGGCGATAACAACGGGAGAGGCGATGGTAGAAGTGGTGGTAGCGGAAATGGGAGTAGTGATAATAGGAGTTGAGATGACAGGTGTAGGAGCGGTGGGTGTAGTAACAGCGGGTGTAGAAACAACAGGGGCGGTAACAACGGGAGGGGTGATGGTAGAAATGGTGGTAGCGGAAATGAGAGTAGTGATAATAGGAGTTGAGATGACAGGTGTAGGAGCGGTGGGTGTAGTAACGGTGGGTGTAATAACGGCGGGTGTAGGGCCTTCCTCTAAATGATTAAGTCAGCCAGCATCCAATGCGGTTTCCCCTGCCAACACAGACCAGGCTGACAAGTGCACACGAAAACATGGGTCTGTGAGGTCCCGCCCAGCTCGAGGACATAATCGGCTGGGATACCGCTGATCTCCTAAGCTGCTGCCAAATGCTCGTCAGCACGGAGTTTTCTCACTTTCGTGGTGGCACGAAAATTGTCGACCCTCACTCGCCCTTCTGCGGCATGGTCTAAAGTCAAAGATTATTTTCGGCCCGGCAAGCTGTATGGAGGTGTTTCGTTCGCTTTAAAAAGTTCAAGCATCCTCCCGTCTGCCTGTTTGCGCCAAACCATCCCACTCAACAACATAATTAAAAGCACGCCGGCCACGTTTGGCAAACATCCATAAACTTCCACCTCCATAAGAACCATCAGCTCCAACAATGCCGCTGCCTGATAGCGATACGCAAGTCAAAGCCTCCAGCGAAGATACCACCCAAACTCCCCCGCCATCATGACTCCTTTGTTGCATCGAAGCAGTAACGGCAAACACTCATAAGCTTCCACCTCCATAAGCTTCCACCTCCATAAGAAAACGCTCGCTCAAACAATGCCGCTCCCTGATAGCGAGACGCAAGTCAAGGCCTCCAGCAAAGATACCACCCAAACTCCCCCGCCATCATGGCTCCTTTATGCGTCGAAGCAGCAACGGCAAACAAGAGTCGCTAGCTGACACGATCGCGTTTCGCAAACATCCATAAGCTTCCACCTCCATAAGAAAACACTAGCTCCAACAATGCCGCTCCCTGATAGCGAGACGCAAGTCAAAGCCTCCAGCGAAGATACCACCCAAACTCCCCCGCCATCATGGCTCCTTTGTTGCGTCGAAGCAGCAACGGCGAAGAATCGCTAGCTGACAAGATCGCGTTTCGCAAATATCCATAAGCCTCCACCGCCATAAAAATACACAAGTCACCACAGTGCCGCTTCCTGACAGCGAGACGCAGGTCAGGGTCTCGAGCAAAGCTGAGTCCCTAGACCTTCTACGACATACGCTCCCTAATAGCCCAACAGCGTAAATAAAAGCACATCGATCGCATTTAGCAAACACCCATAAGCTTCCGCATAGGCTCCGCCTTCACCATAATACATAAGTCATCACAATACCACCCCCCGATAGCGAGACGCAGGTCAAGGCCTCGAGCGAAGGTCAGTTACTGGATTTTCTACAACATGCGCCCCCTGATAGCGAAACACAAGTCAAGGACTCAAGCGAGGGCCGGCTACTAGATTTTCTGTGGTGTGGGTTGCGGTACTCGCGGGAACATGGCAGGAGTCTGCTCGACGGCGGTTATGGCAGCCGAGAGGTTAGTGTCGGTATTCTGTTTATTGTCTATAGTGTCGATGCTTGGCTGGTTGATGCAATTGAATCTATATTTTTCGCCGTGTCTTTGCCATAGTGGCGTCAGCGATGTGTAGTGCATGCAGGGCAGGGACGTCGCTGATGCTGTGAACTGTACACCTATGACGCAGGGAGCACTTAGCAGGGTTGCTCCAATGACTTGGCCCACGCAAGCCCCAAAGCAAAATATAGTCTTCCATCCAGCATTTTCCGATTGGGCATTGACCCCATAGCCTTGAGTCAATAGGTTCTGGCCAGCCAAGAACATCCTCGGCTGGGATGTCCCTGCACTCCAACCTGTGGTCTAAACGCTCGTGAAACCGAGTGTACTCACTGGCAGGGTGGCACTGGAATCGGCGACATGAACCGTGGCCCTTTGTATGTATGTTCTCCAGGCACCCTTGCTATGCTCCTGTGAGTACGGCGACCTACATCGTAGAAGACCCAAAAGCTGACACCCGAACGATTCGATACAGTGCCCCCATCCAACCAACGCCCTAAGCACTACTGTCTTGCGGAATCAGGAAGAGATTCGGATTGTGAGGTTCCGTGCCGATTATCGATCTAGGCGACAAGGTCATTAGGGATCACTCGGAAGCCCGAGAGGCAGGGATTGGGTCATGGGAATTCTGTATCACTGTCCATACCTACTGTGAATTTAGCTCAGTATACCATCAAAGAGAAGACTTACTGGCATAACAACCCCTGGCCTGGAAATGAGTACACTTTGGAGTGGATATTTCTTGTCCACTAAAAATACCTCGCGACCCCTGGGGATGTTCCTTGCTCAAGAAACACCATCATATGAAGATGACCTCTCCGATGATGCAAGCGTAAGACATTCCAGCAATTTGGCGCCATAAATTGGTCCACACCACGAGATATCGCCGCGGTTAGGGGATGGCCTCGGGACTGATAGGGTAGTGTTTATGGAGAAGCCACAGTATCCCAAGTTACTAATGCATCGGAACCAGGTCGAGGTGGTTTCACGCACTCCCGAGTGACGGTTGAAGGCTGCTTGGTGCCATAGGAAGATGACGGATATCGGAAGCTCAGATTGATCAGCCTGGTTCCCTTGCGACTTGTCCCAGACCATCAGTTCTGTCCTATTTTGCAACCATGGGGGTTATCGACTAACCTCGGAGAGATCCCGTCGCGAGGCGAGGCTGACTCCGTTGAGCCCTCCAGGTTTATCGAGGTATCACCTGAACCCAGAGAGAATTATATAGATTCGCCAATAAGAACTAAAAAACGAGATGGGTGAATATCGCGAAGGATGATTTCGATATTCCTCGGCGAGGTTGACTGCTTTGACTTCGGCTGCATGTTGCGCTGGAGCATCGCGAGTGGCATGGGTTATTGGAGTGCCTCTGCCACGATTATGGTCGTTGATAGCAATTTCTGATAACTTGAAGCCTATACGACTGGGAGCGTTTCCTAGTTTCAGGTGTGCCATTAGCTCGACTGGTTGCATGGTTACCAACGGCCCGGCTGCTTGACGGTTGCCTGTGGGCGAAAGCTCCACGGCACCGACGGAGAAGGGGCTTCAAATACGGCAGAATGGGCTATTTGGCTCATGGCATGAGACCGTGATGTGAGATGGAACCATGGATGGATAGCCACGACGCGACGAGACCGAAGGGTTTGTTTTGCTGCAAGTTTTGACGCGTGGTTGGCAGTGGTGCTGGTCGAAGTTTGGCCCCATTCACCCCTCCCTCAAATTCAAGAATATTGGCGCCAACAGCGACAGAGATTAGAGAAAAGAAGCGGAAGAGGACCCTTTCCACCATACGTAAAGCAGCCGCGCAGCATCCCGAGATTTTTGAGGTTTGTATTAATGCTAGCGAGCCCAAGTCCTTGTAAGCAACGCCAGACACATTCCTTTGGTACTGTTCCAAGAAACTCGTGCTTTTTAGCTACGTAATATGGCTATGAACCCCACACCCCCCCCCC
>NAGG01000298.1:0-35280 GCA_003031705.1 Calonectria naviculata
GCCTAGGTAAAATGTATCATTCTCTCATATCCCCCTACAAAATGTATCTAAAATCGAAATTCCCCACCAAGGCAATAGCTGATGTGTCACCAGCCTGGATCTTTAGGTTCTGCATCTTCAAAAACCATCGGTATAGAAGCACCCCGCAGATTGCCAAGATTGCAGAGCCCCCTTCCACTCCCACTGCCATTGGATACCTGTCAGCCTGGCTGGCCGGGAAAAGATAACCCCCAACGACATTTCCCAGATTGCCAACCATGTTGATTGAGGCAATGGATGCGGCAAGCTTGGGAGGTGGAAACGGGATGCAACTTCCAATCCATGCCAAGTTGATATTAGAAGCGCTGGTAATACCGGAGATCATCAAGATACTCGCGACAATGCGAGCTGGAACAGATAGAGTCGCCCCCATAATAGCCAATCCGACTATGCAGACCGAGAGGTTGGCGGCGATGTGCCATGTGCGTTCCTTCATTCTGTCGGCATGCCAGCAAGTCACAAGCACGATGCAGAAGCCGCTCAGGTACGGAACTGACAGAAGGGCATATGTGACCTTCCGCTCGAAGCCGAGTGTTGCCATGATAGTGGGAAAGAAACTGTGGGTGTAAGTTTAGGTGAGGTGAAACAAAGTACAAGGCACACATACTTGGTAAATGAAGCGCAAAGAGTGATTAGAAGGTGGTTTAGCATCATTATCCACACTTTAATGTCTTTGATCATGAGCTTGAAGCCATCTCTCATCGTTGTATCGTTAGAGGCATTCGCGCCCGCGTCAGAAATCATCCGGTATTGGGCAACGATGCTTTCTTTCTCAGTCAGCCACCTGCAACGTAATGTCAGCCCTTGAAGACAACAAATTGCGCATACTGTCAATTTTACCGTGTGTTGTGCGGATAGTTTGGGAGTGTAAAGACACAGACCATGGCAAACGCGACTGTTAATGCGCCTTCGATGATGAATAGCCTAGAATCACATTAGTTTCCTCGTGCGTTCGATAGATGGTGATAGGTTTTAGTACTAACCATCTCCAGGAAGATATCCCAGCCACATCGGCCATCCCCTCAGTGATACCAATCGCCATTAGCCCGCCAAATGATCCCGACAACGTACTACCTCCAAAGAGCAAGGCCACTCTGAGACTTAACTCATTTGGCTTGTACCAAGATGAACACAAGAACACTGCACCGGGGAAGAAAGGCGCTTCGCAAAAGCCAAGAATGAAGCGGACTGCAATGAGTCCCCCGTAGCTTTGGACCGCTGCGGTGCATCCTGAAACGACCCCCCATATGGCCATTGCAATTGGAAGATACAAAGAGGGGCGAAGCTTGGATAAGAATAGATTGCTTGGAACCTGTACGAGTCTGGAGGGTGATGATCAGCAAGGAGAATTACGACGTTGGCTTTTTTAAGATGACTTACAAATACCCGACAAACAGGATGGAGATGGCTGTTCCAAACTGAACCGAAGAAAGGCCAAGCTCCTCGGAAATTCCAGCCAGCTTAGCAATTGGTAGAGCATTCCGGTCAATGTAATTCAAGATGTACATGATCATGAGAGACGGGAATAATCTGAGGTCAAGTTTGAGCTTGAGCCTCTTTTCCACCGCCTGGGCCTCCTCGGGAGACATTCTCAAATATTCATCTCGGAGGCGAGCAACGTTATCATTAAGAACAAAAGCTCCATCGACAGCTGCAGCTTCACCTCCCTTTTCGGAGGCATTATCATTCTTGATGTCTGGCTTTTCGAGCATGTCCATATGGCTTTTTAAGGTCCTAATGAAGAAGAGATGTGAATATGCGAGCTTGAGTAATACACCATTCAATTCAACATTCGCTAGAGATATGGGAATGGCATGGCTTTATGTTATCTGCATGCCAAACTCGCAGGCCAGTCAAGATACGCTTCGAAGGGGACTAGCCAAGGAAGCTTGGGCCGAGTCAACTAGATCATGATAAGGCATTGATACGGATGAAGTGAACCGAAGGCTGAGTCAAGGCAGGGGTCAACGACCCAATGAGATTATCAGATTCGGGGGTGGGCCGAGTCAGCTCCTTCAAGCTTGCCAAGGAATAGCAATCACACCGGCTATCTGGATATTTATATTGTACATGAGAATCGCTGTTGGAAACAACCAGTGCACTTCACCTGCTACCTAATTCCATTAAAGTCGAATTCGGCTTTGTAACTCATTCAATAATGCATGTGCATTCTGGAATCATTCGAGCTCTAACAATTCGTGACGATAGTGTCAATGCAGTGCTCCCAGAATACATTCTACCAGATCCGCTGCCATTCAATGCTCAAGGCCTCGCCGCCCAGATTCTTTCGGCTGAGGAAATTGAGATTACGGAATGTGACCCTGTCACCTTGGTGGCGAAGCTTCAGTCCAAGGATTGGCGCTGCGAAACAGTTGTCAAAGCATTCCTGAGAAGAGCAGCTTTGGCACAAAAGACAGTGAGTCGTGCTACCTAGCCCCATCAGCGAGCTTGAATGATACTCGACCAAATGTTTGAAACTTACTCATAGGCCTTATAAAAGACGAACTGTCTCACAGAGCTCCTTTGGGAACATGCCATCGCCCGAGCTCAACATCTTGATTCATTGCCGCATCCAGCTGGGTCACTCCATGGTCTACCAGTCTCAATGAAAGAGCAGTTTGGTGTCCCTGGTAAGATCAACAACAATGGCTTTGTGGCTTGCTGCGAACGTGTCCAAGGCCCTCCTTGCAGCTTGCATGACGTTGTTGAAGGGTGCGGGGCCATCGTCTTCGCGAGAACAACTGAGCCGCAGTCAGTGATGCACCTGGAGACTAATAGCAACATATACGACAGGACGGTGAATCCTTGGAATCGCAATCTGACGGCGGGTGGAAGCTCTGGTGGCGAGGGTGCTTTGGTTGCCTCTCGCGGAAGCCCTCTGGTGAGTAAAGAACCTCACGCGATTCCTTGGTCCGATACCGACGATGGGGCCAATTTATTTCATTGATTTGTTAACAGTCGCTCGTCATACCAGGGTCTTGGTGGCGACATCGGCGGATCAATTCGATCTCCTGCGGCCAACAATGGCGTATACGGCTTTAAGCCAACGCCCTATCGGGTTGGAAATACTGGGGGGATGGGGCTTATTACCGGTCAAGAAGGGTAAGGTCTTGTCGCCCATGGTTAGACATGAAGAACTGTTTCTTAATATTCCATAGTATTATCGGTTGCATCGGCCCACTGTCGCCGACGCTGTCAGGCATTGAGCTTTTTATGAAGAGTTACCTCGACACAATGCCATGGACCAAGGAAATTTACCTAGTTCCCCTTCCATGGAGGCACGTTGAACTTCCAAACAAGCTCAAAATTGGCGTCATGCGGTCTGATGGGATTGTCAAGCCTCACCCGCCTATTCTTCGGGCCTTATCGAAGGTTACGAATGCGCTCAAGTCAGCTGAGTTCGAAGTTGTGGATTGGCAGCCCAAGGAACACGATGAATGCTGGAAACTCACCAGCGCATTGTACTACGAAGATGGCGGCCGGCGACTGAGAGAAATGCTAAAGGCTGGTAACGAAGAAGCGCTGCCTTTGACCGAATGGCTGCTGGAACAGGCAGAGGTGAAGGCGAGAACAGTGGAGGAAGTTTGGGATGTGAGTATTCTATACTGTCCTTGGATGGTGCGTGCACTGACTGATAACCACAAACTCTAGATGAAGGCGAAACGGAACGCCTACAGGGCAATGTATAATCAACATTGGATCGACACGGGCAAGGATGATGGTCATCCTGTAGACGCCATTCTTTCTCCAGTTGGGCCGGGATGCGCCCCTCCACATGATCAGACCAAATACTGGAACTACACATCACAGTGGAACCTCCTCGAGTATCCGGCTATTTCTTTTCCAGTAACCCGAGTTGATCCGGATCTGGATCTGTTGGATGAGGCGTACATTCCTCTGAACGACCTCGACCGCTTCAATTATAATCTCTACGTGGGACCTGAGCGGTATAAAGATGCACCCGTTTCACTGCAGCTCATTACGAGACGGTACGAGGATGAGAAGTGCATTGCCATCTTGAAAAAAATCGAGAAGGCTTTGGACAGAGCGGTATTGAGAGTCCGGCGGTAGCCTACCCTACAAGGACAGAAGATAAATTAACACATCACTTATATGCAATGACAACAGCGAAATGGATAGACTTTTGTTAGCCTTGAGTAAAAGATTAAAAAAGTATTGTATGATCTGGACATGAGTGCAGTTGAGATATTTCCGGTTCCATTTTCAATGAAAGGGTTTAAGAGCATTCGCGGATAATCAAAATGGGAGATTGTGATGCTCAAGAGCGGCGATACAAGTGTGTGACCTGCACACAGTGAATACGTATAAAACATTTACCAACTACGATAAAAAAAAATTCTTATAGGTATTTAAAGAATAATTTAGAATGTTTATTTGTGTTATGTTCTAAATACAAATAATCTCATGGTGTAGTGTGGTAGCTCGGCGCTGGGATAGCGACGAGATGTTGGGTGGGATTCGCTTATGTAATACCACTCCAATCATAGCGTAACTTTAGCGTTATCCTAATCATGATGGAGAGTCGATATGAAGCAGCCATCACTCTGAACGAACATTACCGTTTGGATTAATGGAATATATGACAGTATCTCTTGTAATCAATAGCGTAGATGCAGCTCGGAACTAATGACGCGATTCGCGGCTGGCTTCAAAATATCCCCGCGCTTCCAGAATCGAGCGGGGCTCAATTCCGCGCCCACTCGGTCGACGATGACGACAAATTGACCTCGTCCTTTTGGCAGAGCGAAGACCAGCACTCGGGCCGATCTTCGCCCACGAAGCAACTGGCCTTCCTGGAGCTGGACCCGGCTGGGCTGGAGGTGAGGGGGATGAATGTGGACGACGACGAGATGCCCGAGTCGGCCAAGAATCTAATTGACGATATGGAGAGTATCGCCGCAGGACAGGCCGTAGTTCCCAGAAGCCTGAAGGTGAACCACAAACAAATCTATGGCTAGCCACCTGCTGACAATTTCGCAGACGGAAATTAATGCTCTCAAACATGGTTCTCGAATCTACAGTGCGTTCCGCGATTTTGTCTACGCGCCGGCCGACGAAAGTCAATCTCAAACGGATAGATTCCTGAGCGATGTATTGGAAATTGTGGCCGCTGCGGCTGACTGTCAGGTGATGGAACAGGATGAGAATGGCTGGAATCACTTGGTACACACGCCCTTGCTCGACACTGCCCTAAGCCGACGGTCCACTCATCTCGCAGGCTTTACGCCTTGGTAGGTTGATCTACGCTCGTGCATGTGCGGGGCCTTGGCTAAATGTGACCCAGCATGACAGCCAACATCACTCCCAAATATCGCATCAATCGTGGCCCTAGCTCAAGAGTGGACTATGTAATGTTCATCCGGCCGGATCGCGACACTGAGTCAGGCATCCGAGAGGCGCTCCGGCGCCTGCAGCTTAGTCTGCCAGAAGCCGCTGCCAACCACACCAGCTTCGCCCCACTGAGGAGTCGACCCATCAGTGTTAGTATCGAGACGAAGCGTCACAGCGGGCATGAACGCAAGGCTGAGTTGCAGCTGGGTATCTGGCAGGCAGCTCATTGGAAATTTCTCCTGGGGGAGGCGGGGGATGCTGCCGTCGAGAAACTGGCTTTTATCCCGGGGATTGTGGTGCAAGGGCATGAATGGAAGCTTGTTATTACAAGCAACAAGGGTGGAAAGACGGTGAGCAGCCCGACAACACAAGCTAATCATGAAGCTAACAATAATTTAGAAACTCTGGACCAGCATGGCTTTCGGGAGCACGCAGTCCCCTTTGAAGACTTTCCAGATCGTTGCTGGCATTAAACGTCTCATCGACTGGTCAAGCACCGAGTATTGGCCCTGGTACAAGGATCACATTCTCAGACGAAGCATCTCGGATGGTACCGGGACTGACACACCAAGTTGAAGGACTTTTCCCAATCACCCAATTCACAGCTCACAAAATTATCACTGATATTAAAACCGGCCCGGCAAGGATTCCCGGAAGCCCGGGCGCTCAGAGCCATTGATTCGCTATCGGCTGATCACTGTTCCTCATTGCATTGTCACCTCTTGCCAAAAGCCACCTCCCGACTCAATGCAGTCACTCGTTATGTTGTGATATTTCGAGACTACAGTACGCACTCACACCTAAAAATGTGTATTAATTGTATTTAGTGACTGGATAAAATTTCGGTATGGTATCTAACTTCTTTTAGCTAAAAGGAGAAAAGAACTACCGAAATAGAAGTTTGCTTTGATAATTCTTGGAGTCTTGCTGTGATCTCCCAGCTCCATCATGCCATTAAGTTGCACATAGCTAATGTTGGGATCGAAAAAATAGGATGTATTGTAGTGCTAAGCAGGATCAACCTAAATAGAAATCAGTTAGTTACTTTGGTCTCATTTAATTCCATACGCCTTGGTGAGGTTTCCATTGATCAAATGTCAGATGGTGGGGTTGTTCAATTATTCATATTTACCCAATTCATGCTGCAGAGAATTACATAAAAATAACCAACCAGGATTCATAATGCGCTACTAAGCGATGCTTAACCGATGTATAATGTCTCGGATTAATTCTTCGGCGTAATTGGGATAGAATGGTTATATGGATCGGCATACTAAACTTGAACCGGGCTTGCATTAGTATCTCAGCTAACCTAAGCGAAATGAAGCGATTGGCTTGACTTGCGCCTTTGCCGCCAACTCGGCCTTTTCACGATTCAAGATAGACATCTATGTCGCCAATTGAGCAAGTTGACAGACTGGTCGGGCCAAATAGGCAAAGATTCAGCCAATATCAGATGATCTCCATGACTATTTCCGCACCTAGTACAAGGGCTTTTTGTAAAAGTTGACCAAAACAAGCGGTGAAATTGACAGGTCGACGACTTAGAGCGCCACGCTCCTGTCGTCTTGGGTTTGACATCGGACCGAAAAGTCGAACACGGCTCGGGCTGTCATCGGAAGACCAAAATGAGGTTGGTAGGAGAATGCGCTCCGGCTGTAAGAGATCACGAGTCGTAATCCTATATATATAGATCAAGCTCGTCTCTGGCTTGGAGATATCAATCCACCCATCACTCACATCAGTGTCCAAGCATTCCACCAACAAACTATTCCCTTGCATCTACGCAATTTGACCGAAAGAAAAATCACCATGAAGTTCACCGCTTTGATCTTCGCTGTTGCATGCCTCGCGAGTGAGTTTCACTTTTACAATGCACACCTTTTATCACGTTAGATAACAGAAATTGACATTTGGCCCTGTCTAGCATCTGTCACGGCCGAATGCGAATGGCATCGCTGCGCCTCACACTCCTCCGGCTCACCATCAAGTGTGTGCAAGGCTGTTTGCAACAAACACCTCTCTGGTAGATGGAGGGACCCTAACGGATTCTTGACGAAATTGAACGGACAGAAAACCGGTTGCCGCTTGGATACCAAGACTGACAAAGCTGTCGCTGAAGAATTCAAAGAATGCTGTATTAATGAAAGGCTTGAGCATAGAACCCGCGCTTGTTAATTTCGGGTGGTCATGATGAGCGGGAAGAAGGGCTAGGGTGAGGATTGTATAGTCTAATTAGTTATATGGGCCTTTCCCCGGACTTCTACCATTATATATTACTTAATCATGCATGGGCCTTAGTAAATGGGTGACATTTGACCTTACCTAGAACGACTTAGTATACCTTGTCTAACTGATATATGAAAAACTTAGAGTTTTCCTGGCGAGGCCGGTAACAAAATACCAAAGAAAATCTCAACCAGTGGAATAATAAGGAATACAACAATTGGAATCTTAGCAAGAAAATCAAAGATATTCACGTGGATATCATGACTCGAAAGTGGAATCATTTTTCTCCTGTGCGCACTAATGATAGAACCGAACACCGGGGCGTATTCGCCCAAGAGAATCTTCGAGAGCGAAAAAAAAAAAATACCAAGATAGATGCTAGATTGGCAACTAGGTTGGCGATTAAGAGCGTCTTGGAAAACTTTGTCGATGTTGTAAAAGAATCTGTTACAAATTTCCCCATGAGCGCAAGCTTTGTCTGCTCCAGAAGAGAGTCTTTCCAAAGTGGACTTGTCCACTTCTAGTTGGTCAAGAATATCAAGACTCCCTTTGTAGACGTCCTTGCAATGCGCTCTGTCGAGCTTGCAAAGGTTGTCGTTTGTCTTTAAAACAATTGGTTTGCCTACTTCAGAAAGATGATAACCAGCAACAAGAATAGTCTCGACTAGGCGGTGAATACGTTTTGTTTTGGTAGCAGCATGATCATATAATTGCCTTCAACGGTCTGCCCCATGAAACTCAGAATAGCTACGTATTTAAGCTGTTCCTAGTTTCATCGATGATGATAGCCTGTTTGTCTTGAATACATGTGCACCTGGAGATATGAGTGATGAGAGCTGTGCAGATGATGGCTCGGCATTGCTGTAGATTCTGAGTTCTTGGCATTGGCCATGGTGGGAAATGGGGTTCCAGATACTTTTCGCCTCTTCTATTTACAGCAAGTAAAATCTTCCAAATGAGAGCGGAAATTATTTGCCGAGTTCCAACTAGGAATCTTACGATATAGGCCGAAGTACTATTATTGAATGTATCCCATGTCAACTGATGGCTTCAAGCTTTCATCATGGGTAACGACATCAAACGAACTAGAACATTTCTACCGAGTATTTACTAGTCCGCAAAAGTCTCTAGAACTAGTAATTTCTTTTGTGGACTTCTCCTGCATGAAGTCGCCATTGAGGGCGAAGACATCATCCCGTCTCAAATTCAGCTCCATCAGTCAGTAAAACAAGTTGATCCCCTGCGCGCAATATTTCCGCTGTAGATTAGCCTGCAGGGGTTCGAGAAATCTACCCTTGTATCTGCTTCCCATGCGCTTACTGGTGCTTATTCTCTAGCTATCACCCACTAGGCCAGGAGTTATGCTCATCTTGGACGGTCCACGATACATACACCTAGGCGTATTAGATGCCAAAAAGGCACCCTACATGAAATTCACCGTGATCTGTTCGTGCAAGAATTAGGAGTAAGGTATATTATTGCTATTGGCATCGTGATCCAATAAGCCCGAGTAGAAAAGATCGTAGTCAGGCAGCTTTGAGGGGAAGATAAACAAATGAGGGTAGGCCAGCCGTTTTTGCACAAAGAGCTTTACTGTTTCTATTTATTTATTTATTTATTTATAAGTATAGTTCTTAGGTTCAATACCGTTTTTATTCTAAACCATTCGCTGTCTGGCTACCTTGCTCAACTCCCAATTCACGTCCGCAAGGAACTCTCTACCATACTGAGGCGTGATGTAACTATCATAGCCCACATAGCCAGGTTCATTGATTGAACGCTTTCTCTTTAATAGCTGCTTATGTTGCGGTTCACACACATTTTCGGCTTCGTCGTTTTGTGTATGCCGACGTCGTTTGGCCGGGTCACTCGCAATATCTGGGTCATTGTCGCCTTGACCTCTTGACTGAGGTGCTGTGCTTTGAGAAGCAATGCTTGGAGAGTCTACGTTTGCAGGTCGTAACACAAAGGGAGAAGATATGCCGGACGTTGCTGTCCCGCTTCCATACGGCGTCTGCTCCATAACCGGCATTTTGGCTGACATGTTCTCGATACAACACATTTCATAGTGGTGACGCAGCGCGTTGCGATCAACGGAACGCGGCACCTTAGCCGGATGTCCGTGGTGCGGTATCAGAACGTCATAAGGCATAAAAACGCGAATCTTTAGGGTCTTTGGATGTATGGAGAAGAGGCGCGCGTCAAAAAGTTCGTGGAAGTGGCTCAAGAGGAGAATGCCATTGGCCGGGGCCCACGTGCGTTCCCATGACATTCGGAGTCTGCGGAGGCTCCATCGCTCTTCGTCATTTTCCTCTTGGCCATGGGCAATATTTGGATCGGGGTAGACGTGGTAATGTTGCTGGGGCACAATATGAGCGGCTTGCAGGGCAGGGCCAACAACGGGGCTGGCACACCACGACCGGCCCATGCCCGAGACGGCGCATTGTCGCGAAGCAGCAAGACATGACGATCGAAATGCGGCGATTGTCTGGCGGACTGGGAGATCGCATCCTGGAGGGCCTATAGTGCTCGTGACGTCATTCTCGTCGATGGAGTCTGGGCCGAGTCCCGGATCTTTATTCGGGGATGCAGAGCCGGAGGCAGATCTTTTCGAGGGAGACTGCGAGCCTCGCCGCGCGCGAGCCGTTTTTCGGAGGGGGTATGCTGCTAATCGGGGATCGGAGGATGCTTTCTTCGGTGGCAGGTAGCGGGCATCGAATCGGCGCGTGGGTTGGGGAATATGATGCAGACAGCCGGCTGGGATTTGTTAGCGAACCATGCAGGGAGGTATCGTGATGCACACACATACGTACCGGCAAGATGTGACTGCAGCGTACGATTTCCAGACGGCAGGTTGCAGTCATGGTGCCGGTAAAGCTGGTACTGTATTGTTGGACGGTCCTCGGGCATCGACGGCGATCCTAAGGGCGGCACTGGCAGGCGTTGGTCAAGGTTGAGGCTATCAACAAAGGCCGGAACAGCCGCGCCCTCCAGCGTCTCGTCCTCGGCCATGTTGAAGACTTCGGCCAGGCCAAACGCAAGATCATCCCACACATCGTTTACGGCGTCGGCAGATTCCATCTCGAAGCACAGGCGCATCTCGTCGAGAACCTGGCGGAACGTTTGCGACGCATTGTTGTTGGGTGCTTGGAAGGTGCCCGCAAAGACAACATCGTTAGGCGTCGCGAGGAACTCGACGTTCCAGCCCTGCACGCGCATCGCCGGCGTCACGGCAGCGCTGGACATGGTGGGCGAGGGTTAATATGGGCATTTGTGCCCGTGAACCCTCTGTCGCGTTGAATTGAAGCTGATGCGATGTCGTCAGAGGGGTCCAACAAAAGCTGACGGGGCAACCAATTTTTTGGACCCACACCACGTGCCAACCAAACAGACTCATCACCTTCAATCACAAGTACTAACCAACATAAAACACGTAGCAAGATAAATAAATGATGTCCTAAGTAAGGATATTTGGCTTTATTTATTAGTATTCGTGGGATTGTTATACGCGACGAATTAAATGCGATTGCCTGCTCGCTGATACATTAGTGAGAATAGGCGTGCCGCAAGTCAAATTAGAAAAGGACGTAACGGTTTGTGTCTCTTCTTCACTCAGCTGCAATCAAACTAAAAAATGTGCGACAGCACGCGACAAAAGCGCTCGCTGAAAGTGCAGAAATCAGCAGAGCTATACCAATAGTGAATTTGGGATCCAAATCCTCTCACAGGGCCGACATCAACGGTCCAGCCGACAAGGTATGTTGCTAAATTCTTACTTTTCGAGCTTATTTATATTACTAACACTCTAAGGAAGCTTAAACCACCTACACTCAAACCGCCTCAATAACCCTACCTCAGAACCTTTAACCAGATCAATCTCAGGAGCTCGACCAATGGGCTCCCGAGATGACTGTTGGTTTTATAGTGGCGGTTGAATTTAGTTAGTGCTGGATATAGACTACAAATGAATAAACTATATACAATTGGTAAAATGCTCGTCAGTCTCCTTCCTTCCTCTAACTACTCAGAGAGCACAAGAAAGAGAAGTCTTCCACTGCTACATGCAATGGTAATCCTTGAATTCCAAAACACCGCATCCTTACCCCCAGAAGGTCGGTACTCTGGGGGCAACCAAAGTACCTCGATTCCATCCTTGATAATCCATGTCAAGTCTGAGCTGATACCATATCCGTCGCAAGCGGGCTTTATTGGTGTCTTATGAGGTTCTTCAGAGGACAAAACTAGTGTAGCAATGTCCAAAACTCCATGATTGGTGTAAAAGGTCCCGTCGACCCCTGGAACACCCAGAAAATGGGTATCGCGCCTCATAGAGTCAATGGAACAAATAAGATGCGTAGAGGTTACGTCTGTAATGTTCCACACATTGATACCTTCAGAACACGACGATATCAAGAACTCCTTATCGTCCAGCAGAAACGTGGCTGGTAGATCTGGACTTGCATGCGGTTGGTCTGGGATGGTGCCGTACAGCTGACCACTTTGCGTATCCCAGATTTGAATTTCCGATTCCCCTGCCGAGATCAGGAATTTATCGCCATATGAGAAGACAGCCTTTTCCGCGGAACAGTTGTTGAGATAGTTAACCTTGCCTCTCTTTTCCAAATCCCAGAGACACGTGTGACTGGTAGTACCCGTGGCAAATAGCGGCCCTGTACTAGAAAATGTAGTGTGGGAAAGGCTATCATCTTCCCGGCTCCAGAGCCTCTGTGGGGTATCTTCCGAGATGTCCCATAGCTCGCCATTTATAGAAATCTGGCGACCGTTTGGCGTGAATGAGACAAAAGCTGAATTTCTCGTGTCCAGTGAGTGATGGGTAGTGCCAGCTGTGTCCCAGACTGTCACCTTATCGTTCTTGCTCCACACACAGACTTTCCGGCCGTCGGGTGATGGTACTATTGGCTTATTCTTAATCATGTAACAGTCGTCGCCATCATCTGATCTGCCGTCGGGGGTGGCTAATTTGTCTGTCAATGACCACACTGTCATGGAGCCGTGACGTCCCGTCGCCGACATCAGCCAGGCATTGTCGGGGGAGAATGATAGATGATCCGTGGAAGCTTTTACTGCCTGCAGATACATGAGGCACGTCCCATTCTTTGTATCCCAGATCTTGATCGAAGCATCGGACTTGTGTGACGCGGCAAGACGGCTGCCATCCGCTGAAAGCGTGAGGCTGTTGACATACTCTTCCGCTTCGACTTGTACCGGCTGCGCCATCTTGCCGTTCTTGTCGCAATCCAGATCCTCGATGTTGATGATACCCGGCGAAGTAACCATCGCAATCATTGAGCCTTCACCGCCTAAGCAAACTTGACTCTGTAACCTCCCGGTACCATGAAAGCATCGCATGCACTTGGCTTCATGTACGTCCCACGCCTCGATACAGAAGTCATGATCGGACACAGATTCGTTGCAGGTGTTGACGGTGTGAACCAAGAAACGAGACGACAAGCTAGGACAAAGTGTGAGAGCCCAAACTCTGCGCTGATAATTGCGTTCTATCGCCTCACCATTCTCAACATCCACCATATACACCTTGTTCGTAGACGTTGAAGCGAAAACGGTGTTCGAGACAAATTCAAGATTTTCTATCTCCCTGTTACTGCTCAACATCTTGGTAGCAGCGAGGCGTACTGTTCCTGCAGTTTGTTGAGATGTGTCGTATATGGAAAACGCAGAGCAGTCGTCTTTTGTCGTGTGCAGGACAAGATAACGCCCATCGGGAGAGATGCTAGCCTCATTTATGCTCTTTGTGCTGTCCTCCTCATCCACTATGACAGGGTTAGGAGCCGAGATTTCCCAGTAATGCATTCGACCAGTTGAGCTTTTCCATGCAACCGCCTGGCCGTTTCGGGGCATCACAACCAGATCAGGCTCCTCTTCCTCTGGCTCATGTGCACAAGTGTGTTGCAGAAGACTTCCCGTCTCAGCATCCCAGAATGAAATGGTGATACAATCCTTAGATACCGTGAGTGTCGCAATTGTTTCATCGTCTCGCCATTTTGGTTCTGTCAGATAGGAAGCTTCGTCTGGATGATCCAACACTGTGTTGTACCGACTCCAGTTCTTGTTGATGCCACGAATTGACTTGATCCAGGCGGGCACGTCATTTCCTTGTGCCCTTCTAATCAGACTAGATCGTGGAGAAAAGAGGAGAGCTGAGGCATAAATTTGCAACGGCGCTTTCTCAATAATCGACCGAAATTTGAGAAGGAGGTGGCAAGACTCGTTAACCAAGACTTGCAACCGATCTTGACTATTGATACCCGGAGCGTCTCCCTAGTTTGGGTTAGTAAGGTAAACCTCAACATGTCCAGTTTTCTTTTTCACTTACAACCCAGCTCTGAAGTTGCTTGAGTGCTTTCACTCCTGCGGAAAGCTCCCGGAGCAAAGAAAGAGCTTCAATCCAATACAAAACATGTCCTTCGAGAAAAGTCGCAATCAGGTTTCGAACATGGGTATCACTACTTTCAGCTTTTGATGCTAATAGATGATGAACCCAGTTCACGCAAGAATAAGCAGCTGGTAGGATAGGATCCAGGTTAAGGGCGAAGTTGGCTGAGTCCAGTCGGTCATGCTCATCGATATTGCAGATGTTTTTCCTGCTGAGAGTCCGAGACATCGTCTCCACGGACCTTTCGAAGACATCAAAATGAGCCCAAATCATGTCAGCCTGTGACATGCCCCTCGGGGGTCTTCTGAAGGTCTGCTGCTCCTCTATGTACTCTTTGGCCGACTGATGGATAAATCCCACGGTGTTATGGATTTTCGCAAAGGGTATACCATGTGTAATAAGTTCCCGCAGATAGTCGATGCTAGCATCATCGAGATCTGTCTGGCCAATAAGCAATTGTAATTCCTTTAGCTTAAGCGGTCGGTTGGCCACGAAAATAACCTTCAATATTGTCGCATAAATTTCAGCATCAGTTTTGTGCTGACTTATCCTGTCCATCATTGCTTTGTAGACGCTGTCAAGATCTTTCAAGCTACTTTGGATCTTGGACCTGATAAACTCGGGAATTGTTTCTCTGGGACGTGACTTCTCAAGCTCGACTTTGATTTCCTTGAGAACCAAATGAACCCAGAGATAAGTGTTGTCTGCTTGAGAAACGATTTCCCTCTGAAGATCCGCGAGCTCTTTTTGGTCCTGCTGCGACCAGGACATTTGAGACAGTCTGTTGTAGACGAACCTTTCGAGAGCACTTTGAGGCATATGCGTTTCCACGTCGAGGTGAATAAACTCGGTTTTGTTTTCAAGTCCCAGCGGGATGGTCGATAGGTGCCCTCGGCTGGAAAGAATCCACTTGGACCTTGACGATGAGGTTTCTCTGATCAGCTTGAGGATCTGTCCTATCTCACTGGAGCACTCATCAAGACCGTCGATGATGAAAATTCCTTCCGTCATCAAAGGGTCTTGTACAATACTCTTGAGCGTGTCAAAGAGTGTCATTTCCAAGCGCTCTCCTTCTTTGCTGAGCTCGTTCATGCGTTCTCGGACATGACACAATAGAGCCGGAATCCTTTGAGTGATTTCCCAAATGAGACCCTTCATAATACCTGTTTGGCTGCTCAATTTGGGATCTGTTCCGATGCAAAAGGTGTAGCCCAGAGCTGAGCAGCCTTCCAGAGCATTGATCAAGGCGCACAATAACATCGTTTTGCCCTTTCCAGCCGCACCACTGATCCACATCACTCTCTGTGGCTGCTCAGCATCCAGAGGGGCTGGCTTCTGCCAGTCTATGAATGGCTGGCAGTCATATATCCATTCGCAGCATTCCATGAGAGGGTCTCCAGCGTCGAGAAGAATGACTTTTTTGATCGAGTCCGAGTCGACTCCGCGTACTAGTCGTCGGCATTCGTCACCTTCGCACTTCTTTTCTTGCTCCTGCAGCTCGCCGAGAATCTTTCTCGTGAGATGGGCGCTATCGTTAAGGTTTATCCGTAGAGACTCGCTGAAATATTGCCGGTAGTTTTTCTCGAACTCTTCTTCTGCCGCTTTGACACAATCAAGTTGGCTCTTCAAGTCGTCATAAGTAGTAAGATCCCGTAGGGATGCGAGAAATCTGTTTTTGTGCAGCGTGCAGACGCTTTGCATCTGATATGACAGTATTTTCGAGTAGATGGAAGTGATAGATTCCCGTATGTTCTTCCTGGTAACCAGCTCCAACACCCTCCCAGTGTCGTTGTGGGAGAGTATAGTTGTCAAATCCCAGTACCAGCTCATCCTTGCTGTTGTGTAGACAATTCTATCTCTTTGCGCTGTGAACTGACTCGTTGGATTTGATAAAACCTGCGTCGTGTTAGTGTTTGTCAAAGATGTATCCTGCGAGTTCGAACTAACCTCCAAAGTAAGACAAACTCCGCTCCAGGCGATAGAAGCTTGAGGAGAAGTCTTGATGGCGGTGCCAACAGTGCTCTTTATGGAATCGACCAGCTTCAATGTCTCACTAAGGCCATCCTCGACCTGGACTTCGCGATTCGATCTTTGAATCCCGACATTGATGGCTCTATCCATCGTAAGCTTCCTTTGATTGACCCTCTCAGCGTTGTCATTGACTGATGATTGTGGTTGGAATGGGGCTAAAGCATTTGAGTCGGTCTTGCATAAGTCCCTAATGACATCCTCATACCGAGCGACCAACTTTGGCTCGCTCTGCGAGAGCTTGTCATATGCCTTGTTCCAGGCGGCAGCTCTAATCTCTTCGTTAGACAACCCATCCCACTCATCTCTGGGGATAGGTTTGGCATGGTTATTTGAAGTTGGCTTCTTCTCTGTGAAGGCGTTGTTCTCCGGCTTCGGTGTCTGAGCAGTCCCTGTGGGCTTGCCGTTCGCTCGCTCAGCAATGACATCACGTGGGGCTTTCTGTTTCTTTCGCCAAAACCTGAGACTGCAACACCCCATGATCACGGAACAAGAATGCTAATGGAAATGCACGCTCTGGAAACAAATAAATTCGAGGATTTGAAGAAGAACAAAACCAGATATTGTGAAAGGCGGTGGACGTTTTTTGAATAAGGAGGCCGACACCGTTGTCGATCAAGTTTTTTAGGCCTTGTGTGAGCTGGCAATGAGTGGCGTGGGCCAACGTGGCCTGCCTGGATGCGCATCAAGGCCTCGCCTAACATATTGTCCAGGGGGCTATTGGACTGGTTGGTTGGCGTTCGGCGCTTGAGACGCGACTTTATGGAGCTGCTACGTTTGAGGCATTGGGCATCATCGTGACTTCGCCACGCTAACAGGCCCACTCTTAACGTACCCTACGTCGTGGCTTCAACCATTGCCATTGAGCAACCAACGCCCTGCGTCATCTGATGTTTAAATTTGGAAGGCTTCCAATCATATGGTCTTCCAAATATTAGAAGACGATTGACAGACATGTGAAAATTCAGGGGAAAATCCAACGCACCAACCAGAAAAATACGGGCGCAATCACAGTGACAACCTTGTCACGCCGTGCTTTGGGCACGAACAGTTTCAGCAAGTCAATAAGCACACAGTGTTTCAATTGAGCAACTCAAGACGAATAAATTTTCTCAAATGATAATTAAAAAAACAAAATGGATCAAAACTAAGCCATCAAGCCAATTTATGCTGAATTGACTTACAGTCATTGCGGCAACTTTGAAATGGTTAGTATATGCGGGTTCGCAGCTAGGCAAGTGGGCCGTTCAGATTCTAGACGACCCAGTCAACAAGTAGATCAACGTAGTTCGCCCCATCTCGTCTGGCTCCACAAATAAAAGGAGTAGTATGGACCTTGTCTTGTGAATACTGCCAGGGGTCTTGGTAAGTATTTTGGTTCTTGAGTCAATGTCGAACACAACCGGAACTTCCATAGCTTGTATGTAACAATTAGTTTTGTTGCAGTACAGATGCAACAGGTTCCCCGTGCTTATTGGACTCTGCTGTAGCTAGGAATTCGTGGGAAGTTTTGGTACTATCCGATTGACGTGAGCTATTTAGGTTTTAGGTCTTCATCATAGTAGGGTATTGGCGGACCGTGGGTTGGTCGTATCTGAGGGCTGCGAGATTTTAGGGCATTGGCATCTTCCTATTTCAAAACCGCCGGGTGTCTACTCTAGAATCTGTCTTGATGTGATCGAATTCGGGACCTTGCTGGCTGTACGGTTTGCAAATCTTGGTCTGCACAATCTTGCATAATGATCCAACCTAGGAAAGAAGAATATCATGAATACATAGCTAGAAATAAAACTATGCTGAATCCCTTTTTCTATCTTGAAATATCGTTTTGATAAGGTACTTTTGATATCCTGGATTCTTGATGGCATGTTGATTGTGCATATGAGGCAGTTAGCTTGGCACACATGCCCGTTGTGTATCGTCCTTGTTATTTGGCGTATTAAAGCTTCTATGAACCACAGGCTGCGGTATTGGCCGTGACAAAGCATTCTGAATTTCAGCTATGGCTCCTTGAAGAATTTGCAAAGGAAGGCTGATAAAGAAAGCCGCATAAAAGCTGAGAACCTCGTGTAGTGGAAGGGTGTTTCCGTTATGCTCGTAAGCTGGCATGAAGAGGAGAACATCACTTCAGGACTCGTCAATCTGAGCCTCGCTTACTCTTCTTAAATGTTCCTGCTGACCACACGTTTGTGGTAGCCGAAGATAATACAATCAAAGACTGGTTGAGGAAAAAGAACTAGGACTCTTACAACCACTACTCGAAGGTTATATAGTTATCGCACTTAAATTCAACATCGCTGAATAGCTTGTCAAGCCAGCGAACATATATACGAAGACCAGCCTTATCAAAAGCAACTCGAATATCGGCTCTCGTTAATGGTCCAATACGGCTTCAGCCAACAAAACTAAATAATCGTGCCATTTCCCGTCGGGAAGTTTCCACGAAAGCCTTGAAATCTATACGGCGTATCAGAATATTGTATAGCACATACAAGAGGGAAACATCTAACTTTCGTATTGGATCTTTCCATCGTCATTCTTGCTTATAGCATGTATGATGCCAACAAGGATATTGCCTGCATTTTTTAAAGTTAGACCAGGTGTTAGTACGTACGCATACCGATATACATGCGAGTGGAAACCAATAATATTTACGGTGGTCAATCTGCTGTAACCCATTTTGGATGCTGGCAAAGCCCAGTGCATCAATCAAGACGACTTCAATAGGCGCGGCCATCAAGTGAATAATATGAAGACAATTTACGCTCAAACCGGGGAGGCTTTCGTTTGGCTTGGACAAGAGGGTGATGATGCTGTTAGAAAAACCTTCGAATCTCAGTGAAAACTCAAACCCACATTTGTTGAACCAAAAGAATTGCTCACACTTGGATTCAAGCCATCGTATTTCTCTGAATCCGATAGTAGGTGGAATACTATTGGATTCAAATTTGGTATCGCGGAGGACAATAGCCACCTGTTGACTGCATATCTGGTCTCACTGATGAAGCTTCTTGAGCGGCCATGGTTTAGACGCTTATAGGTTCTTCAGGAGGTCGCTCGTGGTGGACGGGTAACACTTGTTTGTGGAAGATCCACGATTGACTGGAAGCTTTTTGCATCCTTAATTAGGGATTTTTATCACTCAGTGTTAGACTTGAAAATATTCACGAGAAAAGCACAGATTGGAGTTCTGGCGGTTGTTGAAATGGGCAATGCCCAACACCCTACTCCAACCGGAAACCAACGAAGTCTGTTGTCCGTTTTGTTAGCTACAAATTCTGGAGAATGCTTATATGTTCGAGACAACATCTATGCGGTCCGTAATTTGGCGGATGATTATGATCTCGACAAAGACAACGACAGTTTTGGACCTGACTATCACATGAGCCCAAAGGAAGTATTCACGAGATTTGCCAGGTGGAGCTTCGCGCGAGGTAACTTGGACTTTCTCTCTTGTACTACAACAAGAACGGACGCCTTAGCCATTGGGGATCTTGAGGGACTTCCTTCTTGGGTGCCAGATTGGACAAGAATTGACAACAAAACGCCATGTACCCACTACAAGGATATTGTTCCCTTTGACGCGAGTCTCAGTCTCCGGTCCTTAGTTTCCGACAACACCAGCGTCACTGATAATGAGTTAATCTTATCTGGAGTTGTGGTTGACGTTGTCGAGAAATTTGGGCCTGTCTCGTTGTTTAAGAAGAGCGAGATTTATGAGCCGCAGACCACCGATATCATCAAAACCTTAACGGCAAACAGAAATTCGCTATATGACTGTCTAAGCTGGCGTATTCGATCCACTAGGAACCATTCTCCAACTACAGCTGCGGAAAGTCCTTCTGGAGAACCATGACAGCAGGTTTGACAGGCCAAGGTCATGAAGCGCCTCCTCATTTTGGCCAGTGGTTCCACGCATATTTAAAATTGTGGCGACATATGCATGAAGTGGTTCAATTAAAATCGATGGATCATTCTCCCGCTAAAGATGGAATAGCTTCGGCTACTAAGGAATACTACTGTCAGACGTTGAAGGAAAGCCTAGCAATCGAATCTGCAATTCTCATGTGGGTCTCAAAAAGGCGATTTGCCTCAAAAAAGGGTAGAAGAATGGCATTAGTTCCCAATGGTATTAAACGTGGTGATATCATTGTTATTGTTGCTGGCTCTCAAGCACCACACGTACTGAGAAGAATATCGAAAAAACCTAGTGAGCACTACATAGCTCTTGGGGAGGCCTTTATTGACAAATTGATGGACGGGTAGTTTCTTCCATTATTCCTTGACAAGGAAAGGCAATGTGGTAAAGATAACGGTGAATTAATTAGATATTTCACCGTGGTGTGTGGTGTACTTTTTGGTATTCGATATATCTTCAATTTGATCAACTTTGTGTGGGCGCGAGAAAACTTGGGTTCATGCTTCTACCGAGGATCAGGCATGTTCAGTTAACGAATAAAAGTCTTCAAAATGAGGACTCTCGGTAGGGTTAAAATAATTGATCAGAACTACCTGGAGGCACTTTTCTTGATGCGGAGACACCATTTCTTTCAGCTCGCATACTACCCTAGACTCGCCCGACTCCAGATTTTGGCAGCCTGTGGGTTCGAGTGGGGAACACTTTATTTGCCGAGATCTTGATGGGTCCCACCAGCATGTTACCGTTCTTGCAACTGCTCATCTTCATTTGGCCAGTAGTCCAGCATGATCATTCGCGATCTGCAGGACTTGGTGCCGGAGCGTCTTGGGCATGTTGATCGATGGCAAGAGATTGGCTCCAGATGGTCATTTTTAGGTTACCGATTGAGCTGGCGTAATCGCAGACTCGAGTGACGAGCAACGTGCTGATCATTACTGTATGTGACGGTATGTGGAAACGCTACCTCTGATGCACTCGAAGTTATTAGAGAGTCATTGCCACTGACAAGTAACAATTTGTACCGAGGGCTGCGTGGCTTAGTCCTGAAATGTACGTGGGCTTATGCCTTTGAAAGGGGTAGCTTGAGATTTTCAGACCAGGCCACCAATCAGTAGCCGACGAAATGCAACATCCCTGGACGCGGGGAGGAGCTAAATCTCCCGCCTAAGCCGCCCCCAGTTTTGGATTGGCCGCTGGGGAACAGTGAAATATGATGGACCATTCACAAAGACAGAACAATCTTACATGCGTATCTAGGCCTTCAGCTCCAGCCAAGTCGACCAATACCAGGGCAACTTATGCCTGCGCTGACAGAAAATGGCTCAAACACACCGTCGGAGCTCGTGAATCTGCCCGACCGTAGGGCTACGTGATAAAAATGGTAACATTGCATCCAGGTAGACCCGGCAGAGAGTTATTGAAGACGTCGCGCCGTGTACTGTTTGATGTCTTCTTTGATTGTCCCAACGCAGCCGATCGTTGTGCGTCTATTGCTTTTCTGCCATGTCTACTTCCGACGCGTTACTCTCCCCGCACAATGACACCGCTGAGCCGTCACCACCATATTCAGTCGTCAATAAGCCGGAACGGGTAATCCGGGGGCTGAGGGCCAAATGGTTAAGCTTTGTGCTCTGCTTACTGTCCCTCGGGATCGCTGCCTTTCTCTTTTGGATCAATATCCGTCGGCTCTACTGGTTCCCTATCAATGGAATCCATGATGCCGGCACCTTCGCTTTCATCAAGACTACGCCTGACAATGTCATCAACTGTCTGCAGTTTGTTGCCAAGGCATATGAAGTCTTGGTCGTATTATGTCTGGGAGCCATGACTGTCGATGTTTACAAGCGGTACCTGATCAAGGAAGGGGTCCCTTACGGTCTCCTTACCAGTGCCTATCAAGTATCAAACATTACATTGATCACTGAGCCTCGGCTTTGGGCGAGTGCACCTCGGGCTGTCTGGCTGGCTGTCATGTTGCTGGTCAGTATTCTGCTCAGTGCAGTCGTTGGTCCTGCATCTGCTGCTCTCATTGTGCCCAAGTCTGGATTGTTCACGTTCCCGGATGCATTCTCAAACATGCAAATGCCTCTGTACATGTCAGTAAGTCCGAATGAGGCCTGGCCACAAGTTCTGAACAATCAAACTGCGAATGTTTCAGAGTATTGTACGCTCATCCAAGGCACCTTCAAACCCGATTGCCCTGCTGGAGGGTTCTCAAACATCTATAGCTGGCTCTCTGGTTGGGAATTTTCGGACTTGCCAAACAACATTACCTTTCCGGATGCATCGGGCCAGATCAGCCGCCGGCTGAACATGTTTTCAGAACGCGACAAGGGTACGTTTCTATCTAGTCCGACAGCCTTGACTGTTTCAGGGCTGGGGCAGTTCAAGACCTATCTTAAAACAGAAAATGTTGGCAAGATATCCCACAATCAGTTTTACAAACTTGACCTTTGGAACTCTTCAGAAAGTTATCAACCACTCGTTAATGCCAAGTGTAATGTTTGGCATAACAAATACTACAACGGCACCGATATCCCATCCCTCGACTTCCCCTACGAAGAGCTAAACTGCTTCGACGACGGAACCTGCAATGAAATGCGAAATCTGATCAAGGGCTGGAATCTTCGACCAACCATGTGGAATGCAACTGATGCCTCGGCCTCCTTTGCCGTTATCAATGAGGGGAATAAAACTTCCAACGGAAACTCCCTGTCATCGCTGGTATTCATGGCGCGTTTTTCATATTCAAACAGATCTCCGAACAAGAAGATAGCTGGCACCAATTACGGCTCACGTATCGTCGCGTGTAGTTATATGGCGCACTGGATCCCTTCAAATTTCTGGGCCAATTCAACTGATTCTGAGCCCATTGGAACCAACATTACAGATTTGTCCGTTTTTGCAGACGAAAATGAATGGAAAGAAGATCACCAAGAAGCCATGGTTGGACGCACCATCAGTTTTGATGAAACCTACCTGCCGTACTTGACCTTGAACAGATCCTACATGGCCGGCATCGAAGGACATTCGCTGAATGGCTCGAGCCTTGCCAGCTTGGAGTATCTATTTGAACCACTGCAAGGTTACTGGCCCAACGGAGAACCTTACTTTCGTCCGGGAACCTCCGCTTTCGATTCGTTGGAAGGTGACAAGTTGGTAGGAGAGCTTCTGGAAAAGCTCACCGGCGCTATTGTCACGGACGCCATCGCGAGAACAAGATCGAGTGCCAGCATCGTTGTGGCCCAAGCGCCTTTGTCAAACGGAACGATTCCTGTGTTGTATTTGGAGTCGCGAAATCAGGACACCAGATTGGAGACGATAATATACAACAACGGTTCATACCTTGACATTGACGGTACACTAGGGCCATACGTCGGAAAACCACTAGATCTGTTGAAGAGCTGGGGTCAAAATAGCGTTACAATGGGCTTTGACGCAGAGCGATATGGATATGGATATGGCCTGAAATCGGGTTCATTGACATTTGCTTACGTCGTCCTTGCCTTTTATGTCTTTGTAGTTCTTGTCTACTGGGCGACAGTCTTTTTGTTCAGAGCAAGCACGGTTGCGGCTCTAGCTGACCTGCAAGACCTACTGGCCTTGGCCTGGAGATCACAAGCACCGCTTGAGTTGGAACAACACAGTGTGAAATCAATGGATCATTCTCTGTGGCGGGAAACTGTAGCGTTAAAAGCTACCTCCTCCAGGTTACTGACCTTGGTATTGGATAAGGGTAGGGATGAAAAGTCATACGAGGAATTATCAGGAGTGACAAAGGGTCAAAGGTATTGGTGAGAGAACCGAATGTAAGAGAGGGTTCATAAAAAGAAATTATTGCCGTGGCTGTGTGCAGACAGCGCTGACTCGATATCCTACCTAAATAACCTAACCTACTTGACTGATTTTCCATCTTTAACATATTGAAGACTCTCCCTGTGCGCTCGAATTTGCCTATGTCATAACAGTGACATGTTAATGAATTCTCTGGCTATGTAATGTGTCTGAGCACTGATGAGCCACAGCAAACTCATTAGTACGCAGCGATATGACGGGAAAACTTTTCATTATGTCGCTCCATGGGCGCAAAGCCTTGTGAATAACCCGTGCAGTGCAAATTCAATCCTTGTAGATCTCGGTGTGTAGTTTCGAGCTTGGCTCTACTGGTATGGTAGCTATCAGTCTGCATCTGTCCCATAAGGAGTATGGTTTCTCGGCATGCCTGGGTATTTTAAACCATCTCTCTACAACATTTACCCACGGTCTCTTATTCGGCCTACCAAGATTGTACTTGGACTATGTACTTCTTTGGCAACCGCTGAAATTGTGCTATGATAGTCCTGATTGGCCAGGATCGTCGGACGGATGCCATGGAAGGACGGGTTCTTCAACTCGAAGGCCCACCCTCCTCTCTTAATGTTGGTGAGGGTGGCAATGTTTTATTGACCCTTTGAGCTTTCAAGCGGCTTTGAATCTTGGTCAGGATAGACACTATCAGACAGCCACTGTGAGCTCCTGGAAACTACGAAACATCATCACGCGGGAACACGCCGACCCGATAGAGGAACCTGTCAAATTAGACGAGTTTCTGCAACAGCATGGCTGCACCCCTTTGAGATTATAGTCACTTTTGTGGCCATCAATCTGGAAGCCCCCTTCGTCGCTGTCATCAAACCACATCTCGGCTTGGGTAACTCGCACGTTTTTTCTGCCGGTAGCTACTCTGGAGATTCGGTTTGAATCATTCGCAGAGGGCCAGGTGGCAATTATGGATGCATTTACGAACCTGGTTTTGTCTGAAATGCCCCTGACTAAAAACCCCAAGGTGGTTGTTCTGCGAGGCCCAACGGGAAGTTTTTCAGGCTTGCTTCGCATCACAGGGGATGCAAAGTGTGAGAGAGGGCAGCCCATAGAGCTCATTGCAATCTCGTTGAGTAGTGAAAATGGCAAAGATTTGAAGAAGTCTTTCCAGGAGAGAATATTCCAAAGGAGCAGGTATCGATATCCGAGGTCATTTCGTGCCATCTATGATCGGGATAAGCCGTGGGTCGGTATTAATGATGAGTTGTCACGGTGTGAGGATGAGAACTATCGGGTTGTGGCTGCAGAAGAGTACGAAGATGATCTGAAGCTTCCTGAGGACTTGTATGAGGATGGTAGAGTACCAATTCTATAATGTTCTCTGGGTGCATTTTGGGAATGATGGTTTTGCATACAGAGTTGGTTGTGGACGTGTGTTTAAAGATTGCTGGGAGGTAAATAACCCAGTAAAGACAAGAATTGCACTCGGCTGGCAACTGCTTTATTCTCAAATAAATCAACTTTTCTACATCTTCTATCTCATCTATCTTCATCATAATTGCTCTTGATCTACTCCCATGCTTACTTGGCAAAGGATCTTGGTGATCCTGTAGGTATTCAGTTCGAGTAAACGAGTGTCATCGTGGCCAAAGATCAAAAAGAAAAGAGAAAAGAAAAGAAAAACAGGAAGAAACCTATACGTAAGCAGCCTCCATCTCCATCTCATTCATAGATGAAAGCAAAAACGCTCATTGTGACCTTCAGGTTGTCCCTCCTTCCTAGTCAGCCCCATTTTGTACTAATCAAGCTGATATCCCCCGTTTCGGTAGAGAAAGTACTGAATGAAAATGGCGCAATCCTCCACCAGATTGGCACTGCTGCCCATTATCCAACTAAGATTGACGAGTAGATACTTTTTGTAAATTCGGGTCGACTCATCTGGCCGACATGCCTCTTCACCACATATGGGCTTGTACGCGAGGATCGAGATGATGTAGCTGAGGTTTCCTAGGATTGCAAACGTAAAGAACAGCATGCTGAGACCCTCAGTCGTCTTCCGTCTCCAGTTCAGCCAGAGCTGAGGAATGCGAGAGACGATGTATGTGACAGCGGAGAGGTAGCCAAAGACTTGGCCGGTGGTATCGAATCTGACATCACTTGCCACATTGGCATTCTTTTCTGATCCGCTAATTTTGTCTTCGACAAGCCAACCAAAGATTCCGGCGCAAATCACACCGAGCACGATGAAAGTGTTTAGGACAAAGGTCTTGCCCAGCTGAAATGATGACTTTTCAGTTTTCGTCGAAGATTTAGCGGGTGTGTCGTCTGATTCCGAGTCACGTTGTTGATCCAATTGGGGCTTGTTACTTGACGCAAGAATTTCCAACTGATTGCCTTCTTCGGAGGCATGTCCATGCTTTGATGGAGGCGCCTTAGCGAAGCGTGGTTTCCACCAGCGATACCAGAACACTTGGGCAAGTACCACAAGATCGGACAGAGTATAGTATACGGCCAGAATAAGCTACAGGGCGATTGGATTAGTTAACTGTTGACCGTAAATAGTAGTGTGGATCTCACCATTGATGTCAGCACATGTTGTGTGATTGAGCCAATTATGTTAAATATGTCTCCAATCAGCCAGATTATCATAAAAGTAAGTGAAAGTCCTTCAGATTTCTTATTTTTGAAAGTATGGTAAATCTGGGGGGTGAAGACAACGACTAGCAAAGTTAGCTACAATCTATGGCGGTAGTTCGGAGTTAAAACATACCCCAACATGCAATTGAGATTGCACTAGACGGAAATGTGCGTGTTAGAAAACTCATTTATTAATTTTATTCTTTTCGGGTGGAGGAATCTTACCCAAAAATGCCGGAAATGGCTTCAATATCTGTCTCGTTCATCATGGAAAGGAACGTAGAAATGGGCAGAGAAGTCTTGACGGGTTATGAAATGAAAGGAATGAAATTGAACCAAAGGTAAATTTTACGAGCTTCGAAGAGGAATCGACTCATCTTTATGACCATTTCGGTCTAGGGAGGGATCATCGACCTCGCTACGGGCCGTAGACGCGCTGCAGCAAGCGCATGTCGTAAATCAATCTCTTGATAGCGTACGCCCGCAGAGAAGCCTCATAATACTTCATTACAAAAGGCCCTGAGCCACATCTGCGAGTTGCGATTCGTGGAGCACGCAGAAATTGATTGTCCTGCCTTAGCTCGATGGTACGAGCGGTTGATCTACATCGCAAAATCCCCTTTGTGTTTTAAATTGTACAACCATCAGACGTGACCCGCGTTGGGACTGGTTCACGAGACTCTCAAGCTTGGGCCACGCCACGTTGATGTCCCCGCAAGAGTTGCCTCTTCGAGTTCTTCTGCAAGGGCACGACCCCAGGAACTTTTTTGGAAGTGTTTTTTATGGATCCAACATGTATGTGCTATCTCGTCACTGCACCATCACAAACCTCTTAAAAAGAGGCGGGTGGAACTGCAATGTAGTTATCGCCATCATATCCCTGCTTCATCACCCTTCCCCGCGCCCGCAGGAATGCGACGATCCTTTGCTGGTTCCCAAGGGCCATGGGCCCCTTGTGCTTGCAGTTTTATCATCGAGGCCGCAAGTTCTGGTTGCGAGAGCTTGGTGCGGCATCAGGAACTTTTACCAGCGATCCTCTGGTGTGCTGATCTCCCAATAATGGTGTCGTTTCCCTGAGCGGTGACTGGCCTTCGTGAAGACCCAAAACAGGTGGGCTTTGAGTGTAATAGATTATGCACAACTGTTGCTGAGAGATAGCAAGCGTGCCTATGCATAGCATGCCTCGTCAAATCAGCCTGCGCCTTAGTTGATCAAACTACGTTAACTGATACAGATTGAATTTTCCTCATCTACTTCAATTAGATGTCGGGGCTTGCAAGTGCTGGAACCAGAATTAGCGGAATTACGCGACTTGGATGAGAATCATCAGTATTTTCCCGATCTTCTTTCATTTTCTGTTTTCTGAGCGTTGAAGTGTACTCTGATAATTATGTTGCAAAATGTTTAGTCCACGAACCGTCGCACCGCGATTTGTTGAAAATCGATCAATCAGTCAAGTTAGTTGGTAGAGCATAAATACCTTGTCGGCTATTATCAAGCCGGACTAGGTGAAACTATTACCTCACAAGAGATCAGTTGGAGTAAAAGAAAAAATCGTGGTTGATGTGGTGAATTAGCAGATCCCCCTGATTCAGCCCTAACTTTGATCTCTTTTTGGGTTCAGATCTGCGGTTGTGCCCTGGCTGCAGGTCCCCCACTAGACGGTAGTGGCGTAATTGACCCGGCTGGTCAAGCCCCTTTTAGAGACGATGTTTTAAAGTTCTGCCCGTTTCACTTTTGTTTTGCTTAAACATTTGTTGAGTGAGTCTCCTTCAGGTTTAAACGGATCCGACATAATCCGATGAGTTGTCCTTTCAACCACTCTTTTCTATAGCTGCTATCGTTTAGTTCATACCATGTGAAGATGATAGTATCCACGTAGCCACTGAAAATGGGCATACGATGGGCGGGAGAGTTGGAGGGATCGCAATATAAACGCAATGCGAAGGCATCTCGCGCCCTTGATAGGGAGGCCAGGAACTGCATCAACAAGTCAGCCCTTACTGGAAAGCTTCCACCCCGACCCAGGGTTGTGACTGTTGGTGACTGCGTCAAACCCATCTTATGTACATGTTTCTATGTACTCTAGATGACGGGCCATTATTGGTAACGGTGGTATTGAGACTAATGTAAACACCAAAGCTTGCACCATATGTTAGACAAAAGTTTCTACCTCTTTTGCGACCAGGGGCGCGTTGTAGTTTAGGCACTAAACAGTTTACTTGTCGCTGAGATCCCATCTAGAATAAAAAGGATTGTTTTTCTCCGTGGAATGGCATCGAGATTTGAGAACTGGCTTAGGAAGAAGTAAGAAGTTATTGTGTCTCTTCCCCACCAAGCAGCCTCACTCAACCACGTGGAACCTGTTGGGAGGCGTCAGCAATTCGTCCGTGTTGTCGCCTGACGGAAGGCAACCGACACATGCAGCGTTTGACATCTCAGTTTACTGGCCACTGGTGGCCCAACACAAGTGGAATACGTGGCTGAGGTGGGTGGAAACGATTGGTTATGCATGCACGTGATGGTCGTGATTGAGAACCAGGCTGCACCGTCAGCCCAAATCACAACAGCTGCAACAAAACCCCTCACATTCATCTACTCGTGTCATAAACCAGGAATCCTGTATCCAAGTGGTTTTGACGCTTGAAAGCACCACTATTCGTTGCAAAGATAAAGAGTAAGCCACCTAAGCCCAGTATCTGTTGGCCTACGCGACCCACGGCCAACTCAGCAATGCCAAAGAGATCCAGAGAAACCGACGAGGACGAAGGTCCATCGTCCATCCGAATCAAGAGGGATATGGAGCAATCTGAATCCCAACCACCAGAATTGACCCACAGCGACTTCACCGTGGGATGGGTGTGCGCGTTGTCAAATGAGCTTACGGCCGCAACAGCCATGCTGGACCACATCTATACGAAACGACTCCCCAAACCACAGGATGACTCGAACAATTATACACTGGGGGCGATTGGAAACCACAAGACGGTTATAGCTTGCCTACCAATAGGGGAGATTGGCAATAATTCTGCTGCCATTTGTGCTACTCAGATGGTGCGCACTTTTCCGTCCATTAAAGTCGGCCTGATGGTGGGAATCGGTGGTGGCATTCCACCCAAGGTCAGCCTTGGCGATGTTGTGGTTAGCACGCCGACTGGTCAATATCCTGGTGTAGTACAATGGGACCTTGGTAAGGCAGAACACAACGACGAGTTCAAACGGACTGGAGCACTCAACAAACCCCCAAGAGCTGTTTTAACAGCACTAGCCTTATTGAAGAGAGACCATGAGATGAAAGGATCAAAGATACCTGAGTATCTGGAGGAGCTCGGGCAGAAATGGCCCAGGCTGGTGTCCAAGTATCTCCGATCTGAGTCACTCAAAGACCCGAACACTTCTGCACCTGCGTCTGGCGAGATCCGTGTCCACCATGGTCTGATCGCATCTGGGAATACAGTTGTAAAAGATGCTGAATATCGCGACAAAATAAACAAGCGTCTGGGCGGAGAGGTTCTATGCATCGAAATGGAAGCGGCCGGACTCATGGACTTCCCTTGCATTGTCATTCGAGGCATTTGCGATTATGCAGATGTTCGCAAGAATAATGACTGGCAAGAACATGCCGCGGCTGTTGCTGCTGCCTTTGCCAAAGAGCTTTTACAGTATGTTGAGCCGAGTGAGGTGGTAAAGGAGCGCCCAATTAAGGATGTACTTGATGCGCTACAGCATGGTAAGTGACTTCTTACCTAACGCAGTTTTGTTCTAAAATTACGCATAGTTAATAACAATATATCTGTAACTCGCGACGATGTTGCTCATATCAAGTCAAAGTTATTTATGGAGGAAGACCTCAAGATCCTTGATTGGCTTACGACAGTTGACTACGGGTTGCAACAAAGCGACTACCTTGCAAGGCGACAACCTAGAACTGGGCAATGGTTTCTCAATTCGAAAGAATTCCAAAGTTGGAGAGACACCAGCAACCAGACTTTATTTTGCCCGGGTATCCCTGGAGCAGGAAAGACGATTCTAACATCAATTGTGATTGATCACCTCGACTCATGTTTTCATGAGCCAAATATCAGCATATCATACCTCTACTGTAACTTTAAGCAGCAGAATACACAGGGGATCGTTGACTTGCTAGCGAGCCTTCTAAGGCAAATGGCTGCTTGTCTGCCATCCTTACCAGAAAACATAAAAGCGCTTTATGAAGAACACAAAAAGAAAGGAACACGACCACCTCTCCCTATAATCACACAACACCTTCAGTCGGTGGCGGCGAATTTTTCAAGAATGTTTATTATTGTTGATGCTGTTGATGAATGCCAAGAAACTAGCGGATGCCGAAAAATGCTGATCGATGAGCTTTTCCATCTTCAAGAAACACACGGTGTAAATATCTTTGCGACTTCAAGATTTATTCCTGATATCGTGGGCGATTTTGAAAAATACGCAACATTAGAGATCTATGCAAACAGCGATGATATTGCGACATATGTGAAAGACCAGATGCAAGGACTGCCGCATATCATCCAGCAAGACCAGGAACTTCAGAAAAGAATAGTTATGGAAATCTCAAAAGCTGTCGATGGAATGTAGGTCTTTCATGTCAAGGAATATGTATCTACTTGCTAATCACCTGCAGGTTTCTGTTAGCAAAGCTTTATCTTGACTCACTCAATGATAAGCTGACGCTGAATGATATCCAAATCGCAATAGAGTCCTTCCAAAGACAAGCTCAAAAGTCAGGAGAAGGCCACAGGGATCAGGTCATAGCTGATGCATATGAAGAAGTGATTAAGAGAATCAGCAGGCAAACAACAGGAAAAAAGAACATTGCGTTCAAGGTACTGTCATGGATTACATACGCGAAACGACCGCTTACGACATCGGAGCTTCAAAACGCCCTCGCAATACGAAGTGGAAGATCTGAGATTTCCAAAGGGGACTTCCTGAACATCCAAGATATAGTCTCTGTGTGCGCCGGCCTGGTAACAGTCGATCAAGATAGCAGTATTGTGCGGCTAGTCCATTATACCACACAAGAGTATTTGAGTGGGAAGGACAGACTTCCAGTCATGGAACCCTCAATCACATCAGCATGTGTTATATACTTGTCTTTCTCAATTTTCGATGATGGACATTGTATGAATGATAATGATTTTGAGGAGCGGCTGCGATCACATCCGTTCTACAACTATGCTGCATGCAACTGGGGGCATCATGCTCGTGACGATAACATGTTAAGTCAAGAGGTGATTACCTTTCTTCAAAGGAGGCCCAAGGTAGAGGCATCTAGCCAGGTGCTACTTACGCCAAAATTGGGCTTTTACCAACCCAAAGATTATAGTCAAAATGTCCCAAGGGGATTGGGGGGGTTACATTTGGCAGCATATTTTGGAGTAGTCAAAGCCTTACAAACGCTGCTCGAACATGAGCAAAGCCCAGACTTAGGAGGTTTCCGCACTCCAACGCCATTACAATATGCTTGTCAAAACGGACACGAAACCTCCGTCAGGATTCTCCTAGCCGCAGGGGCTGATGTAAATGCTGCTGCTGCTGACTATGGCCTAACAGCATTTCAAGCAGCTACTAAGGGCGGTCATCAAGAGGTTATTAAGATACTGCTAGACGCAGGGGCCGATGTAAATCCTGTTAATGACTATGGCCTAACACCAATTCAAGCAGCTGCTGAGGGCGGCCATCAAGAGGTTGTTAAGATACTCCTAGACGCAGGAGCCGATGTAAATGCTGCTACTGCTGCTGACTATGGCCTAACAGCACTTCAAGCAGCTGCTGGGGACGGTCATCAAGAGGTTGTTAGGATACTGCTAAACACAGGGGCTGATGTAAATGCTGCTATTGCTAAGTATGAGGGCCGAACAGCACTTCAAGCAGCTGCTAAGGGCGGTCATCAAGGGATAGTCAAGATACTGCTAGACGCAGGGGCCGATGTAAATGCTGCTATTGCTGCTGACTATGGCCGAAGAGCACTCCAAGCAGCTGCTTGGGGCGGTCATCAAGAGATAGTCAAGATACTGCTAGACGCAGGAGCCGATGTAAATGCTGCTGCTGCTGCTGACTATGGCCGAACAGCACTTCAAGCAGCTGCTGGGGGCGGTCATCAAGAGGTTGTTAGGATACTGCTAAACACAGGGGCTGATGTAAATGCTGCTATTGCTAAGTATGAGGGCCGAACAGCACTTCAAGCAGCTGCTGAGGGCGGCCATCAAGAGGTTATTAAGATACTCCTAGACGCAGGAGCCGATGTAAATGCTGCTGCTGCTGACTATGGCCTAACAGCACTCCAAGCAGCTGCTTGGGGCGGTCATCAAGAGGTTGTTAAGATGCTACTAGACGCAGGGGCTCGGTAGTATTATAGTACATCGAACATTTCACAAGTGCAATTTACTTCTGCAAGTTTACAACGGTTGTTAATTTAATTTCATACCACTGAATACAGAAGCAAGTTTTTGTGAACGTGAATGTTGTTGGTATCATCCAGCCTAAACGAGACAGTTTCGCCAGCCCTTGTCTCAAAATAACTGCAATTCTGACTGTGCTATTGTCGTGTGTTTCTTTCGTCGCAGTTTTAGCTGCGTTAGTATCAAGCATAGCAAAAATGAAACCAAAATGCAGTAAATGATGCAACCATGAAGCAAGGGCTGACACTTCAAGTACGACGGCACAAACTCCATCGAGAATATTTCAAGCTTCATTCACATTTTTGTGACCACCTTGTTTCCTAAAGCTTGTATGTCGCTTCTCTCCCTGTCAGACATCAACGGGATTATCTCGCGAACCTTGATGATGGCCTCGAAGAATCTAACTCGGAGGTGGTCCGTGAGGTACAGCGTAGGGGCCTTCTCCACGACGTACCGGCGAATGACTTGTTGGACAACCTAACTTGAATAGGTTGGGGGGAGAGAGTACTGGTCTTTGAGAGAAACGTGGCATTGCGTTAATTTTGGTGGAGTGGACCTGTTAGCGTGTGTTGCCTTCCTCGGAGAAGGGAGCTCGTTGTAGCCGTTGAGGTTGATGAGTGACATTTCAAAGACCAAGAGATGACGTGTCTTGTCTTGTTGGGGGCGATGAAGATGGTGGTTTCGAGTTTCTTCCTTTCAATGGGAAAATAAATTGACACTCTCACATGTCACCTGCGTCACAATCCGCTCGTATGGAGGCGCTTACTGGAGCGGAAAGCTGGCTCAGGAAAACTCCATACGTGCCGCTTCATAACCAGGCTAGCTAGACACCCAGTGTAGTATCAGTATTTTAATTCACCAAAAGCCGAGCAGGTCACTGTCAAACTGCCATCGCATAGTTCGAGCCAGTCACAAACCGCCGATGGATGTCTTGTCACACACTTGACTGTAGATTATTGATATTTCTGACCAGGTTACTACTTCCCTTAGTCATTTGTACACTGCACCTTGCCTTTACTACCCGACTACCTACTCATCTCCGCTTACGGCCCGGCCGACCCTTCTCAATATCCCCTGACGCCAAACAATGGCTTACTAGGCATGCGGTCATGGACGTTTATCAAAGCTGTTGTAATGACGTTGAACAGTCATGACCCTACGGAGGCAGCCTTATTTCTTTGTATTCCATTTTGAACAACAGAACGTTGAGTTTGCTGGATGCATTTTATATCAACAAAATAAGTGCAGGATCGTGAGTGCGTGGCGCTCAAAGATGGCTAGTGCGAGTCAACATCACGTTGATGTCATGAATCACCCGCGATGCATACGTCTGGACATCAGCAGGCGTCGTCTCTGTCGGTACCCCTTTGACAGAGAGAGCGGCATCCTCGTCTTTAATTAGGTCTACAAGGCTAACTACGATCAGAGCATCAGAGAGAATGACAGACCATATGCAGGCCGTTCCATGGTCGTGCGATAACTTTACGAGAGGTTGTCCGTTGTAGTCCTTGTCTATTGTCATGTCGTGGATGCCAAAGTCACCGTCCATCAGGAGTGTCCAGAGGCAGTATGAAAGGAATTGCCAGCAAAACAGACTATTGAGTGGCAAGAGCAATGGGTCCGACCGCCGAGTTGTCGCGCTCCCAATCAAACATGTCGCGGATGGTGGCCTCAATTTTGGACTCGAACTCATGCATCCAGAACTCTCGTGTGACGGCGACAGGCATGAACAGGGAGTCTGGCATGAAGTTGAATACATTCCAGCAAATGCTGAGAGACAGATCATAATAAGGTTAGTTAGCGAAAAGCGCTTCTCGTATTCGAGCCCACTGATCAGGAAGGAGGAGCTACAAGAGTTAGCACAGATGTAATAGAGGAAGGGTGCAGTCGTACCTGATGGTCAGGGCCAGTGTCGTTCCACACTTTCTTGGCGCCCTTGGAGCTCTCGAAAAAGACCCAGCGGCCGGCAATGTCCTAAGGAACGGCTAGATTCAAGCCCGTGTAGTGGGCGGGCAAGCGAGAGTAGAGCAGACGTGAGATGCACACTTGGGGGTTGTGGCGCAGGAGGTTATGGATGGCCATCTCGAACCGGACCTCTAACGCTTGGACATCAATAGGGAATACTCGCGCAATCATGTCGAGACCTTTGGACGTTCTGGGGTAAAATCATTGGTCTTTCTTTATGTGTAATCCTCAAGCTCTGGTTGCCTAAGCCGACTTAACTAGCTTTTCACTATGAACTTTGTACAGTAGGCTATAATACCTATAGCCTTTAAAATATAGATATCTCTAATAGCCTTTACTAACCCTCTAAATAATCTTATAGAAAACCTTAATATTAATAGCTAAGATAAAATAACTATTATAGCTAGTTTTACTTATTTTTTCTTTTCTCTTTAGTAATAATAATAAAAGTATATAATAATATAAGA
>NAGG01000299.1:0-12382 GCA_003031705.1 Calonectria naviculata
AGAAAATGGAGGGGGCGTTTTGTGAGATTTCGTGTGTGTGTGTGTGTGCTTGTAGATGCTGACCCATCCAGGATCCGTTTTCTAGCATGGTATCAAAAACACCCACGAGGCAACGAGATTTGTTGAGTGGTGGCAAGGGAAGGGAAGCGACCGGACCGGGTACGAGGAAGGGGTGCGGCATCAAGGACCGGGGTGGGCGTTGACGCGGAGAAAAGCAAAGTTGTGATGTGACTACTCGTGTGGTTTACAGGGCCATGATACCTACGAGCCCACGGTGTTCATGTGGCCGTAGGCGCGGGAATTTGCATGCGCACACACATTTCCCAAATCAAGTCCCGCGAGTTGGATCCAAGGAGTGACCAGGTGATTAAGTTGAGCCTTGCGTGCCCAGATGGATCACGACCAGGGTTGATGCTGCTACTATGTACAGGCGATCTTGGTGATGCCCCCAAAGCTGCTCCCGCCAGCCAACCCCAGAACCCGGGCGAAAAATTGAGCACCGGCGCGCTGGAATGACGGAACCCCCTGGCAGCAGCCTGAGGCCTTCCAAGCCACCCACCCTGCCTCCCTCCCTGGTGAGGGATCGCCAGCGCATATCGGGCAATCTCACCGACGTCCTGGAGTTTGGGGTCCACCATCTCCACAAGGGCCTGCTGCGATGCACTCCGCCTTGCTTTGTGGCCGGCACTCCTTGTGACCTTGTCAAGGAGGCTATGGTTTCTACCGTCATTCTTGGTGCAGCGATGTGCAGGGCTGGTGCTGGTGATGTTGCTGGGGTGGTGGGAATGGTCACTTCCCGAAAGAACTCGGGTCTCAAGGGTCTCAGAATCAAGCCTAGCAACGGCTCAACGGTGTAACGGTCTTTAGGTCTCTATTAGGGCTCGTGGTTTCTAGAGTTGCATTGGTTAGCCCCGACGATCCGCGACGTTGGAGTGAGTACTTCTTCTATTTGGGCGCTGTCTTGGTAGGGCTAAGTTATGAGGCGGTAGGCGGCTGCAAGTGCAAGAACCAGGCCTCAAAGGAATCCGCCGCGGCGCCGCGGATACTAATGGTTCTAGCCCAGGCGCAAGGCGGGGTGCGTCAAGGTTAAGCGTCGGATAGACTAGTAGCTGGACGCCGAGCGTTGATTGACCCGCCGCGAACCAGCGCTGAAAGAGAGAAAAAAATGAAGCTGACGAGGAAACTTGGTCTGGACGATGGATCCCATGGGGCTATGGAGCCACCACGACACTAGTCGCTGGGCCAGAATTCGTTCAGCTGTACGGATCTCCCGTCACGATGAGAATCATTCTATTGTTAGGATTGGCCAGGCCGTCTAATCAGCCGCCAAGTGCAGCTTGTTGAATCAAGTGACGAAAGGAAAGAAAGTAGCTTCCTTTTTTTTTTCTTTGTCTGTGTCATCAACACTGCCAGTTTTCCGCCCCACGATCCGGTCAAATAAATACGTGGACTGCAAGATTAGAGCAGAATATCAGCCTAGCCGAAGCTTTAGGCTTATTCGCCACGAGACCCGACGTATAGGGCGAGTGCCGCGGCGCGATGGCAAACCGATAGACAAATGTAAGGCTATCATTTGATCTACGGCAGGTGGGTATCCTAGTTTAGGATTTACGATTGCTCGTAACACACATGTACAGTACAAGTCAATATAGAACCAAGGCCGTAAGGCCAGCATGGATCATAGAGCGATGCACTGTCCGATCCGACAACGCATACTACATACCTACCATTCCCTTGGGTCACCGATGTAACCCAAGTTATGGAGCCTTTGTAGCAATTCGGCAGGCATTGCCCGAGGTAGTGCTTGCAAAGATACGGCCCCATGGCATTTCCCCTGGCGGCAGAGGTGCTGATGTCAAGCAGCAGCCGGTTAGTCTTGGGCTGTGGATGGAGTTCAAGGCTAGTTCTCGATCTGAACAAATTTACGAGCAGTCCTCGGCTTAAAGACGATCCTTCGTTGTCATTGGGCGCTTCGGGGTTCCTTCCGGCCACTTTTACTGGCCGACGGGCCTCTCAGAGACGCAGACACGAAGGGCAAAGACTTGCGTTCTACAGAAAGACGCAAGTGCCATCTGGCTTGGCGTCGAGCCGCCAGGAGCCATCACGGCATGGGGGAGCATGCGACAGAAGAAAAGTTGGCCGCGGAGGCGGGCGGTTTTCGCGCTTCAGGCACTATTCCTGTATGGTGGGTACACAGAAATTCGGAGCTGTAGGTAGATGGCACCCACTCCCATATGCAGGCCCTGCACTTTGCCGGCCTTCTGGCTCCTGCTCGCAGGATGTTCCTAGTTCCCTCGCAAGCTACTAGTTAGCCACCTTTGACACGCACGACGAAAATCGTGGGTTAGCTCCCGTCGGTAAGTCACGCCTTAGCGGTAGATGACAGGGGTGTGGTGGCTCGCCGGCACAGCCAGCCCCTCCGTATCACATCATGTCATGACAGGCCGTTTTTTGGTTGCGTTAGGCCGCCCTCTTCTTTTGTTGTTCTTTGTCTCGTTCTTTTTATTGACCTGACTCTCACCGTCCAATCCATCGTATTACACGTCTATCCCCCTTAGTTCCACTCCCCTCCCGTGGCCAAAGAGGTGGATCCTCTCCCGCCTCCGTCACACCGTTACATCACATCTCGTCTATCCATCCAGATCTAAGTTCTCAATCTCGCCTCTTCTAACTGAACGAGAGCAGTACGTACATGTACACTACCTAAGCTACCCCGACCAGGAATTCCCCCCCCACCAACTCGTCATCCATGTTCTTCCCTCCAATGATACCCAACCACAGCAAGGGGAAAGAAGAAGGAAGGAGAGAAGAAGAAGGAAAAAAAAAAAAAGGGCAGCTTGCATTCGCATATTCTTGTCTCTGTTTTCCATGACTCTCAACCTCTCCGCGGCCGCCCACCCCGCCGCCCCTCTAGACCCTCATTACCTGGGCGCCCCTTTATGATATTTCAAATCAACCCTTGCTTCTTCCACCGTCCAAGTGATAGCACCAGCATTGCTTTTTTGCTGGCCGGGGCTCAGAGTCCACCCGACACGCGCCGCGGCACTGACGCCATCTCTGTCGTGCTCTGAGTTGATAGTTGCAGTTTGCTAATTAGCCTAATGAAAGGATATGGAGTCAACTATTAACGCTACCGCTACCGCTACCGCTACTGCCACCGCGACGGCCACCGCTGCCGCTGCCCACTCTATCTCTGACTACTGCAGATCGCCGGCCTAATTACCGCCTAGGTACCGCTCACCTCGGCCGGAATAAAGAAGGAAAAACGAGGCCGGCCACCGTTTCCCCACAGCTGGCCGGCAAGAAATATGTGGCGTACCAATTACCAAGCTCCAGCTACAGTATCTCAATCTGCACTCGATGAAACAGGCACACGTTTAACATGATTCTCGTCTCAACAGCCTCTCCCAAAAGGAATTCTCAACACCTCTTGCCCGCCGCTGGTTCTGGTCAGGTGCCCGATCTCAACAAGCACATCGATGGCGCCACGATCAAGACACAGCTCGGGCATCGATATTCGACGCACTTCGTCGCATCCTTTTCCAATACCTCGTGGCCGCCCTGACCTCCAGTTCGTTGGCCGTTGTGCATTAGGTACCCCGTTCTCGTGGTCCACAGCATGGCCTATCACCAACACGTCCCCACTCTGCGGGCCAAGACTGGAGACGGACCCCGAGCAGCAACTTGGGAAGCCAAGAACGATACCCTGAAGGAATGCCTCCATGACCTGCCGCGCAGGCATCTGTATGTCCTCAGATCCTCCACTGCAGCCAATTTCCCTTCGGACCGCACACGCCACCCCATGATCGACTGCATACTTCAGGAGTAGCAACCTTACTAAACCTGTGACTCTGATCAGCATCACCACATCGCTTCCCTTCCGCCTCCAGCTCTGCGAGACCGCCTTTTTGCCTCTTTCCCCCAGTAGACAGCGCTAATAGCCACATGCCTGCGTCTTAACTGCGACGTATCGGAGTGCACCTCATGATTCGTCGATTTGCCATCCATTATCCCGCACTTGCCGGTCAAAAAACTCCCATGAAAAGCTAGCCAGCACAGCCAGACTTGCTACCTCTCTCGGCCGCCCAATCGCGAGTTACACTCGGCTAATTCACCGCCGGAGACGCGCAAGCCATGTCTACAGTGGCCCAAATGAGCTGGCGCATGCCAAAGGACAAGGAAAGAAGTGAGCGGCCGACGGGTAAAGGCGAACTCACCGTGCATCCACCATTCGTTCCCGCATCAGCTGAAGCTCACTGCAGCCGTCTTGCTTCTGAACCCCACCGATGGTGTCTGCCAGCGTGGACTACAGTGCATGCACACTCAACCCCTGACTGTTCTTGATCATTCTACTGTATGTAGCCCAGCATTCGATGCCTGATTACTTTTAGGCGCTCCACCCTAATCAACAATGTTATTATGATTGCCGGCAGGGGCCTGCCACCAGGCTCATCCTGGAGGGAAATCCTCCCCGGCGTCGTCGGGATGGACGCGCCAATCACAAGTGCCGAACGTGTAAACCTTGTGAAATGATTGCTGGATACATGTTCAATGGTGGACATGCCGTGGCATGCTCTGAGGGGTTCTAGCTAGGCAGCTCATATGCAAATCTGAGGTCTCATCCGGCTAGAACTCGTGTCTGCCTATCAGATTCAACATCCAGCCTCTAGGCTGGCAGTTGGCTCAACCCAAAGAAGCAAACAAACATCCTCACTTTTTTTTTTGCCACCCGCCATCTCTCTCCAGGCGATTTTCAAGACGGCGCAGCCAGCAATTCACATTTCTTTGTTAGACCCACCCACCCTTTCGCCGTACAGGGAATCCACGTCGAAAAATTCATCTTACCCAGCGGCGTAAAAAAAGTACGGCGAGTGTGTTTTTCTTTGTACAGTCGGAAACAAAAATAGACCCCACAGGTGCACATCATCACGGGACCACTGTCATACCCCGACGTAACAGCGAGCGAATGGGTGCGCCGGTTCAGGTTGGATAACAATTTTCTCGCTCCAACACGCAAGAGAGGCCGCGGCTTACATCCACCCAAAGAATCACGGGGCCGCCACCCCTGAGCTGAGCCGCTGGAACCTCCCCTTAGTTGCATAGGGCCTAGCATCAGCGGGTCGGCCTAAGTGTTGCGGCCTGTGGTCGACTGCAGCAAGCGTTTGCGAGGCCAATCCGCGACTCTGCTGCGGATGCATGCATTACAGCGGCACTGAAGATGTCTCTTGTCGCATTTCCCGCTCCATGCAAGTTCCGGGAGAATCCATCACCATTTGAAAAGGTACAAATGGCTTCGCAAGGGCTACTTTGCAAGTTGTGGAACCTGCATTGCATATCAGCCCAACAGGCTTCTTCTTCTTCTTGACTTGACTCAGCTACAACCTGGATGATCGTCATAGTATCCGAATAGCGTATGGGCGTTGAAAGTGCAGAGATACTGACGAGACATACAGCACCTCCTCCGCTAAGACGGAAAAGCAAATATTGAATCTGACAGTCAGCTCGCCCGCCAAAATGCAAGACTCAGTCAGAACCACATCCAATAATGCGATGCTCTCCGATCACAAGCCGGCAAGGGCCTTTTTGATGAGGCAGTGACAGTAGCTGATCGGCAAGTCAGATAGTTTTCGACGGAATTCTTGCTGGTGGACAATTGAATGTCGGGGAGAATGTGGGGAGGAACAGCCATGTTGCTTTGCCGTGGTTGCTAAATGACGCGCCCATGATCTTCTCTCCTCTGAGACATCTGAACGGGATTGGCCCGATCACGAGTCACTAGTTGTTGTTAAACGCAGCGCAGATAACTCGGAATGTAACCGGGCCAGCCATCTGGTTCAGAAGGAAAATGGTTTCTTGTGCTTTTTCTTTCTTTCTTTCTTCCTTTGGCATCATGTTATTTCACCATATACGAAAGCCACACTGCTACTCTCTAAGGGATGGGTCAAGCTGGTGCGCACACGAGATGCAGGCAGAAAGGGTAGTTGAAACTAGGTAGTCATGGCTGCTTGCACCCTGCAGATTGTGGATGAGACGTTATCTCATCACAGACAACCCTTCTGTGAGGCGGGAGGGGTACCCGGCATTGAGGCGCCCACATGGAAAAGATGCCGCCATCAACGCTTTATGGGTGGTACACACACCACTATCGAGACCGGATATTCGGCGAGGGGCAACATGCCAAAGGCGCTGTGACAGGCAAGCCCCTGTTTCTCAACCCCGCGACTGGAAACGGAGATTCGTCCGTGTTGCTGCCACCCCTTCCATCCCTGCAACCTGCAGGCAAGCCGCAGCTCAGCATCTACCCGCGACGACTATCGATCTGCCGCCTCGTCCCTTGTCGGCCCTAACCCATTATCTGGTTGTCGCAGATGCGCTATACCGGGATTCTCCAAGGTTGACGGCTTCCAGGCTTGGAGGAGGTGCGGACGAGGTTCACTGCCGCGATAGCCCCATGTACGCTGACGGAATACAACCCGCTTTTTCAACGACTATGCACGCCTCCGCCGACTTGATTCGAGTTTCCAGCTGTTTTCACTTGAGGCATTTTCATGTGAGCCTTGTAAGGCTCTGCCTGTTTGATAGCTGGTGACTTGAAACGGGGCAACTAAGTAAGACCTGCTCTATCACTAGTCTGGTAGCCGGATCCATCGTGATGAATAATCAGATTATTGCAAGTAGATCAGGAACGAGACACGATACAACCGCAATGTACCACGTTACAGCATTGGCGAACCCGCACCACATGTCACTTATTACCAGTTACTCAGCCAAACCAATGGTGAACGGGAATAACGTCGTGTTCCTGGATCGCTCGTGTCCGGCTCGCTAATGGTGTCCGGCTCGATGGCGGGTCTTGCGGGCCATGGACAGGGCGTCGCTACGCTTCATGTTGCTGTGTTTGGACTGGGCGCCCCGTTGAAGAAGCCGGCCTGCGCGCTTCGCCAGCAGTTCAACGACACCCACTCCTGCGGGCCCTTGGTCGACGTCTCATTTCAGACAGCGGGCGCTGAACGCTGCTTGTCAGAAGTCGAATTGTGTTCCCGGCCACTGGACCCAGGCAACTGCCGTCATGGGTCAAAAGTATTGGATGGGCTGGCGAGAGAAAAGCAATATGTTCATGCATAGGGGAACCGGACACCGCTCCAGGTTCGCTACTCGCCAGGATGGATGTCTCTCGCCCCAGTTGAATACAGCCACCACCGTATCGGCTCCCACCCCTGCCATGGGCGACAATCGGCTCGGCTACCACCCCCAACTTGTCTCATCCAGGGATCCGATTCATGGCTGGCTGGAACCATATTTCTGGGATCGACACCCCTCCCCCCTCCAACAAGGTACTACTTTTGAGATCATGCACAGGGAGGCTTGCAGACACGCGATGCAGTCCTGCAGCGCGTCATCAGGAAACACCTGCAAGCCACTTCGTCTTGATATTGAGCCTGTTCAAAAGGAAAGAAAAAAAAATTGTTCACCATGCTTGCTTTTTGACAGCTAGCAACCAACCATGACAGGATCACCACTAGGATCCAGCTAAATGCAACCCTCCTATTCAAGCGGCCTGGGTGAGTTGAAAATAAAAAGAAAGCCCTGGTAACGCCAAGCAACCCAACTCCGATTTTGATTCTCCAGCCCATGCGTGTCCCGAAACATGTTTCCTTCGTCTCGTCTTCAGATGCCCCTGAGTAGAATAAGTGTTGCACAAGATAAAACATGTCTATCAATTTGCTCCGTCGCCTGATACGCAAATAAAAAGAAAAAAGAAAAAAGAAAAAAATTAGTCCAGGAAAAAAAAAAAAAAGAAAAAAAAGTAACGCCAATCTATCCAACACTGGAAATTGCCGACAGGAAGATTTGGTTTTTCTCAAGCAAGGAGCGACAACACGCAGCATGACGCAAGAAATCAGCTACTCATTCGTGTGTCAAACATGTCGGATCTGCAACCGTGGGACGGCATTGGTCCGCGGCTGCCTTACTTTGATAAGCAAGCCAAGCGCCAAGGTCGGTGAGCCGATCCGGCAGGCTACACAAGGGACGTAGACGCTGTATCACCTACGCCACTTCCGAAGCGACAAGCAACGCGTTACCTGAGCGTCTTCTCAATCTTGACTAGCAGTTTGCCGTCAAGAACGGGATATCCGCAAGAATCCATCAGGCGAATGAATCGGTAGCCGGTACGCAGCCGGTCCAGGCGAATGCAGGCCCAGGCGAGCAGTGGCGAGCTGACAAGTTTTGACGAGTCGTCTTCAATCTTGAGTCTAGACGGAGCACCAGCGTGTTAGTGTCATGCGGAAAAGGAAATTCGGACGAAGTCACGTTGCCATCCCCAAATCATCGAACGCAGCCAAGAAATGCTTGTCGGCAGGCGGCTTACAAAGTTCCCGTCATCACACGCTAAAGCGCGGAGGGAACTGTGGCCACCGTGAACTAGACAGCTGGACGACGTCGCGCAGAGCAGCCCCTGGCCGATGTCTTTCTTGTATTGGCAGACCGCATGAGAAGATGGGCAGCAGTTGTTGTCTCCCATGAAAATAGCGCTGCGCCAATGAAGCGGCTAGCATCAAAACGGCCTGTGTGGGTGCTTCTTGACAGCTCAGCATACTCAGCCATTTCCGCCTCCGAACTCTCGGTCAGGCCAGGAACATGTCAGATCACTTATCAGGCCATTTTATCCTATGTACGCTGGAACAAACAGACGTACTCTGTCCTTGTTCCGCTACACACAAGAAGTCGGAGCAACAGAAAGGTCACCGCAAAAGTTCCGTCATTTGCGCATCAGGTTCTCGTTCGGGAGGGGGACTGAGGACAACGACACGAAAGTGATGTAAGACGAATGACAACTCACCTAATGAAACTTAGCTCCTCGACAACCTTGGGAATGTTGAGGAACTGGATGATGGAACCCTCAGGTCCGAAATCCGGATGGTCCGTCTTTCCTACGTCAGACTTTTGCTTGTACTTGCACTCGTGTACCTGTTCGTCTCGGTCAGACTCGGTCAACTTGTCTACGTGCAACTCGGCCTTGACAAAGGGACGAATGGTGCTGGCGCTTCGGGTGCTATCTGCCACATCAGCCTCCTGGACTGGAATGTGGTGGCCAGCAAAAATGGTAATCTTGAGGTCCATGGTGCGTCCAGGTGTCGCTTCGGCCTGGGTTTCGGCTGTTTTATCGGAGCTCTGGTAGCCAGGGGGCTTGAGAACCCAACCACGTTCGTCTGCGAACATGCCTTCGTTGAGCATCATACCCTCATCAATATTCTGCCAGTTCATGGCAACCATCTGCACACCACCACGCCAAAAGAGACTTGGGTCAGGATTGGAGCTATCAATCCGGCGTCCGGCCGGGAAGGCTCTCATGAAGTAGCCTTTGTTGTGGGTAAACATGGCGCGATGGTTCTTCTGATGAAGCTCAATTATCCGATCCTCGCTGATCGAAAAGATGTGGGGTGGTTTCTTTGCCTCTGGCGTCTCGAGGCCTTTGTAATGCTGACTTGCGGTATAGACGGCCAAGTTGCCTAGGTTTTCGCATATGGGAACCTTGTGTCCCTTTGATGGCGTGGTGAGCGTAGTTGGCGCCGAAGCACTCGCCTTGAGGGTAGGACGGTCATCTTCGGTTCCGGAGGCATCTTCGTCTTCAGCGTAGATGAAGGGCAGGTCTGCAGTGGAGGGGGGTACGACAACCATTGCTTGGGCCTTTTTCACCTTCACGAGGATCTTGTTTCGCAGATCACCTAGCTTTGGAAGCCTGAACCTAGGGTCATAGTCGTCAAAGGATTTTTCCACCAGGAGCCCCGCCCATTCCTCTTTCATTATCTTGACCATGACTTCTTGTTGGTCTGGGTCAGCATGAACCTCGAGGCTAACAATGATGGGCAGATCATTATCGACAAAGGCAGCCTCCCTAACTGCCACACACACTTCGCGAAACCCGCAGTGAGCAGTAAATGTCCAGCCATGTGTCACAATTGGCTCTCCCTTGGGAGATGGTTGCGGCGATCGCGATCTCGAGTGTCGAGAAGCCGATAAGCGATCGCGGGATTCTCTAGGATCAAGAGAGAATTGAGTACTGGATCTAGGAGAGGGCTCTGTATCTAATCGACTAGTGGCGCTGGCACTACGGGAGCGGTTTGGGGAGCCGCTGAGATAGGACTCAACGGCATCGGCGACGCTGGTGGCTACGTTAGGGAAAGAGCTGCCCGAAATGCCACGCTGGTGTCCCTTGGATCCCTTGGGTTTGTCGGCTAGCATATCGGCATCTCCATTCCAAACGTCAATCTCGATGCATCTACATCCCCTCCGAAGAACCTATTCGAGGCCAATATTAGCAAAAGGTCGCTCCCATCAAGGCGCCTCATCGTCAAGGGCTCCTCACGCCGGGCTGTACGTACATCCTTGTAAATTTCAGGAGAGCTCCTAGAAATCAGCTGGTTGCCGACCAGGTAGGTATTGTGGCTGCTATTGATAAAGTAATTCGTCAGGGGTTTTGATAGATCCTTTTCTGGCGCAGGTTTGACGGCATCCCATTGGTAGTTTGACGCCATGATGAAGTTGAAATCTCCCAGTGCGTACTCGGGTTTGTCCAACCCGACAACTTCTTCGCCCTGTATATTCTCGAGGAATTCGTGGAACTTTTCGCGTGATAAGAGAGCATCGGAGCCGCGCAATCTGTCGTACATTTTCTCGAAGACGGCGTGCATCTCGGTGCTGAGATGTAGACCCGGCGCGCGCGGAGGCGGCGGGGAGATGTCATCGGTCGAGTTATCCGGGGTCTGGGCTTTGCGTTCTGGAAATGCGCCCGGGATGTGCTGGGGAGATGCGACTGTAGATGTGCCAACCATACGGCCCAGAATACCGATCGAGTGATGGTTGGAGTTGCCGAAGATGGACATGGTGCGCCGTCGCATGGGCGGTCCATCCTCGTCGCGTCGAGGGTGAGGACGCCACCGCCGCTGAAGCAGCACAGGTCAGTTTGTTTCCGTAGATCCAGCAATCGGTCGCGATCCGGGAGGGGGACGTACAAAGAGCCCGCAGCCGAGGAGGCTCATGATTGCGAGTCGATTCGATTCGATTCTCAGCAGCGCAGCTGGGGGGACTGGGCGGTTGGGCGGCTAGTCGACGACGGAGGACATGGGGGGCGAGGTCGGAAATCTAGACTCTGAAAACTGCGAGACGGTCGGAGATGGTGCGATTGAAGCGAGACGCCGTGTCTTTGACGGGTGGAAATTTGACAAAGGGAGAGGATCTTGAAAAGGAGGGCGACGGCTGAATAAACCCCAGAAGCAAGCGAGCATGGGTCATCAAGATGGATGGGCAAGATGTCAGCACGAGGGTCTGATAGGCAAAGGCGCGGCGGACATGACCGCTGCAGCCTCGCCTTCACCCCGGGGAGCACTGGAACAGGCATGCCCCAGTGGGTTCCTGTGCCGCCCATCAGTGGACTGGCAGCGGTGCAGTGGACCAGCACAGCCCTAGAAGGCTTTTTTTGAGGCTGGGAGAGTGCTGTGTTGGGACTGGACTGCCACCGGGGGGAGACCCGGCCCGGCGGTTGCAGGCCATGATTGGGGCCGGGCTGCTGGATTACAACGGGGGTTTGCTTGGGGGCCGGAAATATGTTTGGTCCTCATCATTCCAGCACGTTTCGATGGATGGGGCTCAAAGAGGGCTGAAGGCGCAGCACCCTCTCTGTGTGTAGTACAATGTCACTTTGTGCGAATAACATAATCACCCCTATTCGGTCGAATTGGCCTCTTCCCTCCATACTCGCTGATTCTATCCAAATGCAGCTTACTTGTCTCCACGTTGCACCAGGCGATTAGACACGGAATGTGCGCCACGAGAAAACGCCTCAGCGACGTGGTTTCCTTCTGTTTACCTGTCTGCATCGCTGGGAGGCTGTGCCGTCGCAGGTCAGGTAGCGGTGCACCGGGGACCTGCAGTGTCTGGCTTTGTGCATATGAATCGTTGGGATATACACCGCTGATTTTTGCCAGCCAACAAAGGGCAAAGGGCCGGTGAGTTTTTTTTTTCCTTGCTTTATCACCTGGTGTGTTGTATTAAGTGCCGATTTATAAGACAGGCGGGCTCGCCACCAAAAGGAGGGGAGATAGCGAGCGAAGCGAGAGGGGGGGCAAAATAAAGATACACAGACGCACAATCTCGAATGATCGCCCAACAACGCGACTCAAATAGAACGCCGCAGGAGTTTTGGGGTGACAAGAAATGTCTGGAGCAAATTTAAACCAGTATATCGTGTAATGCGCAAGCCTTCCGGGTGCCACAGGTCATATCGTGGCCCAAGCCCGGGTTGCCACCACTGACATTCCCAGCGGATTTGTTTGGGTGGGCAGCGAGGACGGCCGCCAGTTCGGCTCGGGGCGGGCGGGGC